>CM064874.1:56927056-57077880 GCA_032719365.1 Prinsepia uniflora
AACCCGAAACCTCTTTAGGTTGGAATTTTTGGGTTTGGATTTTAAGGGCTGAAATCCATTTCTCTGATCATGTTCATCTTCTCTGCATCCTTGCGAGTGTGTTAAACGAAGAACGAAGGAAAATGGACAAGAGGACGGGTTTGGGTTCGAGTTTGAAAGTGGGCTGTAAGGAATTGATCTTGGTTGTGGACTTTCAGGTATGTTTTCTTCATTTTGAATCCATGGGTCGATTTCTGGGTTAGAGGCAAGTAGAATGGTGGAAAAATGGTGGAAAATGGTCGAGAAAGGAAGAAGATAGAACCGGGTCGAGGTCGCGGGTCAAATCGACCTGTTACAATCAAACGGGTTGACCCGTCTAAAGGAAGACGATGATGATGTGGCAGTCCACGTCATCACCTGTCAAATTTTTCAGGCCACGTGGCCAAGTGTCAGGTCCAGTTAGCAGTGATGTGTTAGTGCCACGTCAGACATGTCAAACCACGGAGACTAGTGGGGTAGTGCCACGTGGCAACATGTTAGAGGGTGTCAGATGACATGGCAGCTTACGTGTCAAGTCCACGTCAGCATTATCAAATCATGTGGACCAATGAGGTGACACCACGTGGTAGTGTGGCAGGTTGTCAAAGCTGATGTGTTAGTGACACGTGGCACTAGTGAGGGGGTGACATGTGGCACTAGTCATGGGGTGCCACATGGCAGGTTGTCAGACCTCACAGGTGTCATACCTATCAGCTGACGTCAGCAGATAATGTTAGCAGTTTACGTTAGCAGATGACGTCAGCGTTGACTTTGATGACATCAGTGTTGACCGTTGACCAACACTGACCGAAAGTTTGACTAGTGTGTGAGGTCGCGTGGGCACAAATTTTGAGGTCAACCCGATCTTATTCATAAAGTTTTGACATTCTGAATCCAATGGTGGTGGTTTCAGGTCGATCAAAGGTCGTTTGATAGGTCATTTAGAGGTTTTTAGCATCGGGAAGCGTGTTTGGAACACGTTGACCGTTCCAGAATTTGTGAGGGTCTTTGATATGGACTTGTATAGGTTGATAGTGACCTTTGAGTATGATTTGTTTAGGTTCGAATGTCACAGAGATTGTGGATTAGCCCCGGAGTGGCTTACAATGGGGGTTTCAGAGCGCGCAGTTTGGACGGTTTGTGAGTGGACGTTTGATTTATAAATATGATGCATGCATAAATGTTTTATTTTTTTATGAACATGATTTGAGATGCCTTGAGTGCATATGATTTATATTGTTGGTTTGGCATTTTTGTAGAAAATGCGATATTGCACGTAGTTCGAGATTTGTCTTATATGCTGTTTGGACTTAGGCCGAGTATTCTACGTGCATGTGTTTTATATGATTTTTATGGTTTTACGGAGAGACGTGAAATCGAGAATTTGATTAACGATTTTGAATGATTTCACGGAGATGCGTGAAATCGGTATTCTAGCATAAGTCCAAGTTGATAAGAGCTTGATTTGGATTGAAGTCAAGGACGATTTTGGAAAGTGCTTTGAATCTTGAAATGGTTTTCGGATTTGGAAATATCTTTTGGGCGTATGACCAAGTTGATTTATGGTTAGACTTAGAGTATAGTCAAACGTGAGATATATCGGGCTATAACCCAGTTATGCAATTTATAAAAGATATTTCGGGCATGAGACCCAATTGTGCATGAGACAGGATTCAAGCAATCCTGGATTTATGAAGTGTTGTTAGACACTATTTTATGATGATTTAGTGGAAACTGATTTGATGAAATTATATCCGGGCATAGACCCTATTGAGATGATTTTTAGCTGAGTCCCTACGAGATTTGACTACTGTTTTCACGAAAACCATCCTCTTGAGATTGATATGGTTGAGGGCCTCTGGTAGGAATGCGTTTCCCCGGAGAAATCTTGGTGATAATGCCCGCCTCTGGGATGGGATGTGTTTTCCAGAGAGATCACGAAGCACTACTTGTTGTTGTGTAGCCGATGGAGGCTCAACTCAGGAGTGCTGGTATTATATGGAGATCGATCAGTGATGTGTTCATGATGATCTAGAACATCGGCCGGTGATGTATTCACTGTGATGTGCTCGGATTGGAGTAGTCCTAGAGCAATTGGGCACGCGTTGCTGGGATATCGTGACTGATGTTGCATACGAGGATTGGTTATGTTTGTTTTCGATGGGTGTTGTGTGCATGAAGGTTTTCACTAATGATGACGGGCTGAGATCCCACATGGTTTCATACTTGGGTTGAGGTCCCACGTGGTTTATATTTTGGGCTGAGACACTATGTGATTTGGTTTTGGGCTAAGACCCTACTAAGGAAATGGCTTTGATTGAGAAGTATTTTTCACTGTGTTTTGATTTGAAAAGTAATATGATTTGAATTTGAGAAAACTATTTGAAATAATTTTTTTTTATGCATGCATGTTTTTCCTTGAAGGGTATAAATGTCGTTTTGATTATATCATTTTATAACTGATTATTTTTGTCCACTCACAGCTTTTATGGTTTTTGATATCCTTCAGGTTGATCGCGGATGCGGGCTGCAGCAGAGACAGAGACATCACATGTCGCTGCGCACTCCACAGATCTCTGCATACTCTGGGTAAACCCGATCAGGTTATAGTTCTATCCCTGGTCTAGCACGTGGTGTCAGACGGGAGCATGGCACATCCCACGGTAATTCAGGGGGATTGGGATGGGTCGTGTCAACCTGTTTACAGATTTAGAATTTTGAGGCCCACATAACGGTCCTCGTAGAACATCCATAAAGTGTCCCGGTCAAAAAGTCAATTTTTGACTTTGTGTAGGCAAAAACGGTACTTGTCATTTTCTCAAATTTCTGGGCCGTTACAACATCAGCTAAAGTGATACGACCCACCCCCAATCCCCCCGGGATTAAGGGATGAGTCATGCTCCCGTCTGACCCACGTGCAACATGAAGGCTAAACACTTGTCTAACCCCCGTGGAACACGTAAGTCAAACAAAGGATACCCAGGTCAACATACCAAAAACCAACTTGAGTTAACTAGAGTTCGCAACATCATTGTGGATCGCGTGTGTGATGTTTCCGTCTAATAACAACAGGCCGCACAGCATCAACCTGGAGGATATTGAAAAACATAACAGATTGTGAGTGGACAAAAATAAATAATAAGTTCATAAAGCATTTCATAAGAAATTACATTTATACCCTCTACATAAAACCAATGCATGCATTCAAAAGCCATTTCATTTTCAGCATAAGAAAACCATTTAGTTTCAAGATAAGCAAACCGTTTATGAAAACCGAAATCATTTTCTTTTCTCAAATCACGGGCCTCATCCCAAAAACATCAAATCCGTATCATCCGGGTCACAACCCAAAACATCTGGAAACCATTTGAAACCCATTAGTGTATCACAGAAATCCAAAAGCATTTAAAACACATTTCCACCAATCGAACCTGCTGGATCTATCCAAGTCTTTAAACTCAATATATATCCGAGTATTTAAACTCAACAGGCCTCAATATCAATCCGAGTCTTTAAACTCCAGAGTCTTTAAACTCAATAGGCTTACGGGGGAAATCTTAATATCCGAGTCTTTAAACTCTCGAGTCTTTAAACTCAATCCGGGTTTTTAAACCCAATCACATATCCGGACCCGCCCCCGTCACATATTATATCCGGGTCTTTAAACCCAATACTAGATCCAACAAATCCAATTCAAAACCATTTTATCAAATCCAAATCCATAAATCCATTTCCAAATCCGAATCCGAAATCATCATTCCAACTCCGAAATCATCATTCCGAATCCGAATCCAAATCCAAAAATCATGTTTATCGAAATCATTTTTCCAAATCCATTTATAAACCATTAAAATCAAATCATAATTCAAAGCCCAAAATCATAGTATCGAAACCATTATCAAATCACGACATAAAAGCATATCTCGTAAAATGTGCAATTACATAAAATTCCTCAAAATACGTGCAAATCATAAATCAGAGATATCACAATCATAAACATAGAAATCACGTATATAAAACATATAAAAACATTTATGCATGCATCATAAGTTAGAAAAAAAAGTCGACTCACAGACCATTCCCGCTGCTGCCTCGATACGCGGGCAATTACACTTTCTCGGCTAATCCACTATCACCGGACTTCCCAAACCTATCCATATCACATTCTAAGGTCACTAACCACTTCAATATGCTTCTACTAAATCCCTATAATTTTCCCAAATTTTTACTATTTTTAAACTAGCCTGTAAACCTTCGGACATCCCGAAACATATCGAAACGATGTCTGATCGACTCGAAACCAGTCCCAAAATGTTCGTTACTTCGATACGATAAAAATTCGCGTTGAAAACTTCCCCAGGAACAGTGCCACACGCCCTTACGCGGGAGCCATGCGCCTATACTATTCATTATCTTCCACCTTTTATCAGACCGGTCCAAACTGGTCCAGACCGGTTTAGATCAGCCCGGTCCAACCAAACTGACAATCCTGGTTCAACGCTCTATCTCCCCATTTCAACTCTGTTTTCGACCATTCCAAGTTCTATAAGTTCTTCTCCTCATTATCTATCTATCTATGGCCTCAAAACTTAGAGTTTAGACCTGGATATTACCTCCCCACGTCGAATGATGAACCAGCCACTTCCTCCGCCGTGTTCTGGTGATTCCGGCCACCAAAAACCTTGGTTTAGGTCCCAAAAGATTCCTACAACCTCCAAGAACAAATTTCCATCATCAATATCGATTATCAAACACCAAAAACCAAATTGCCATTTTTGAATTTTAAGCTTACCACGTCGGGTTTTTCGGCCACCGTCCATGGCAGGCCTCCACTCCAAGTTCCTCAGGCTCCTGGCAACCCCAGAATCATCATCCAATGAAGCAATTTGCTCAGTAACCCCTCAAACCCAACTTCACCATTTTTCAAACTCAACGGGAAACTCACGGATTTCACAGGATCCTCACCTTACCTCACCACCGTGGCCGTCGTCCTCCTCAGCTCGACCTACCTTTCCTTTCTTTTTCACAACTTAAAGGCAAAAGATGAGGATCAAGGGGTGAATCAGGGTGGGAGTTCATGGTTTACTCTGTTCCTCTGTTTTTCCTCACTCTCAAACCGGTGCAAAACCATTTTAACGATTTGTAAACACATGTGAGGCGGTTAGAAAAGTTCCACAACCTTCCAATATGGGACAAGTGTCCCCATCTGGTTAGGCACCCATCCCAAGGCAGCCAAGTGTCTCAATCTCACTGGGCACAAATCCCTAGGCAGCAAAATGACCAAAATGCCCTTAGGCTAAATTACCAAAATACCCCTCAACTTCCGAGACCCATAACTTCTTCCTCGAACGTCGAAATCGGATGGGCCACCTGTGTCAAGACCCGTCCCAAATCCCCCGGGATTAACGTGGGACGAGCCTAATCCCGTCTGACACAAAGTGTCAGACCATAGTTGATTCCATCTCTAGCCTTCACCCGGCGTCCAGAGTACGCCAGGATCGTAGGAGGAGGAGTGTGATGTCTCGTTCTACTACAGCCCGCATCCGCGATCAACCTGAAGGGCATTAAAACATTAAAAGTCGTGAGTGGACAAAATAAATATTTCATTAAAAACATTTTCACATAAAGACATTTATGCCCTTCACTAAAAGCATATGCATGCATTCAAAAACCATTTATCAATCATTCATAAAAACCATTTGGAAACATTCTGAAAACATTCTGAAAACCTTTCAAGGGTTCATGCCCAGTCCCCATAAACCGTCATAAACCGTCATGACCCATAAACCATCCAAGGGTTTATGCTGGTTCTCATAAACCGTCATGAACCATAAATCCATTTGGGTCCCCGACCCGAAATCACTTTCTTAAAACCGTAAATCAATACGTGTGGGAGCTCAGCCTAAAACCATTTTCAGTGAAATACCAAAACATAGAACATGGGGTCTCCGCCCCAAACCATTTCTAAAACATCAAGTACGGGGTCTCCGCCCCCATATCACTTTCTAAATCATAAAACATGGGACACGGGGTCTCCGCGCCCCAAATCACATAACCATACGTACTCATACGTATAACCCATCCGCAGCTCTTCCGAGAAGATGCCAACTCGGGGCACACAACCCCTAGGGAACACATCCCCGATATAAGTCATGATTAATCATATCTATACTAGTGTGCACACTACTTGGGGTCTCACTCCGAGTCTTCTCCCAGGAATTCTCCATCTGGGAGGCTTAATCTCTGGATCTAGTCCGAGCTCTCTCTCTGGATCTAGTCCACACATCTCTCCGGAATCTAGTCCGGGACCACAACATAAATCGTAACCCTCACTCCTGGAACGGGATCCCTATAGGGATACCCATTCTGGTCTGTGGATCGTGACTCTCCAGGTCGACGTCTGGAGGAGACCATATAAACATATGGAGGGTTCATATTCATTTTCAAATACTTTCTTTCTTTCAAAACATTTCTCAACTGGGTCTCATACCCGATTCATCTCAATAGGATTCCCTGAATCCAATTCAAATCAATTTCACAGGCCTCTGCCTAAATCCACAGTTCAATAGGGTCTCATGCCCGAATTATCATTTCATAAATCGAACTAGGACTCAAGCCCGATTTCACAATCAACTGGGTCTTAAGCCCGAAATCATAAACCAACGGAGCCTCAAGCTCGATTCCACAACCAACAGGGCCTCAAGCCCGATACTACAGTCAAATGGGCCTCCAGCCCGAGATTACAACCAATTGGGCTTCATGCCCGAATAATAAACCAACGGGACCCCCAGTCCGATCGTATAACTCAAATGGACCCTCGGTCCAATTTCTCGTCAAATCAAATGGACTCCAAGTCCGAGAATTTGTAAATCAAATGGGTCTCGTGCCCGATTTCATACTTCCAAATCCAAAACCAGTTCATTAAATCCTCATTGAAAACATAGTACGCAAAGGTACGACATAAAGCCGAAAACCTCAAAAAACGTGCAATTATGTCGATCCTAAGCTACTACAATCAAATGCACTCATGACATCACAAAACATGTATTCAAAACATTTATGCATGCATCGAATTCATAAATCAAGTCCACTCACAGACCGTCCGAAGCCGCGCCTCGATACGCGTGCCAAAACGTCCTCTCGGGCCAATCGTCACCTCTGGGATTCCCGAACCTGTCCAAAATAATTTAGAGGGTTACTAACTACTTATATAACCCCTCACTAAAGCCCCGTAATTTTCTGGAATTTCTAACTATTTTTAAACGCCAACCTAAACCTTCGGACAGCCCGAACTATATCGAAACTATGTCCGATTGACATGAAACCAGTCCCAAAATGTTCGTTACATCGAATAGAAGATTTCGTGTGTTGAACACATCCCCAGAAACCCCACCACGCGCTGCCACGTGACGCCTAAAGGGCCCTGCGCTTGGGCTCACGCGCCACTGTTCAATCATCACTATCCTTCGGCTGAACCGGGTCTTGCTGGTTCGCTGGTTTTCCTAGGCCGGTGTGACCGGTCTGGCCTGGTTTCTCACCCAAATTCGGTCCTTTTTCTTTCAATCCAATCCAAAAATTCCTATTTTCTCATTTCCTATCTATTCCAATCCAGAAACCTAAGAAAAACCATCTAAATCCCACAGTTTGATTTTGTCTTAACGGTTCAAGTTTTTCAAGTTTTTCCCAGGGCCTTCTCAGCCATGAACCACCACCAAAAGCATCTTAAAATCATCCTAGCAACCTAAAAATCATCCCCCAATCATCCAAAATCAACCATAACGTGCAAATCGAATTTAAAAGGGGAAAATGGCCAAACAGAGTTACCTTCCACCGTTTGTCTCCGCCGTCCACGATGGCGTTGTTCCTGGCCGGCCACCACCTTCCTCAGTCATCCTCTCACTCTCTTGGGTCTCACAGATGATCCTAGGGTTGAAGGGTTTGGATTTGGGGTGATAGGTTTAATCTGTTTTGGGTTGGAAATGGGAAAAATGATCGATGAGAAGGGAAGGTGAGATGCATGAATTATTTGGGCTGGGCAATGGATGGATGACAAGTGTCATTCATCCATTGGGCCTGCCCCAAAATATCTAGGCTCCACTTGAGTCCAAAAGTCTCTCATCTCGTAAAACGCGCAATAATACTTTCGAACTTCCGTGAATCGTAACCTTTCCGTCGAACGTCCGAATTAGACGTGCTGCTTGTCTATAGATTTTTATCGTCCTGATCTACGTAACGGTCCTTGGCCCTCGGCCATCGAACCTCCCGGGTCAAAAGTCAACTAACGCTCTTTTTCAACTAAATTACCAAAATGCCCTCGAACCTCCGAAAATCATAACTTCTTCCTTGAATGTCAGAATCGAGCATGGAAGTTGTCTATGAACTCGTGACGTCTTGAACTACGTCATAGCCATCGGCCAAAGTCCATTTGACCGCCTGAACGAAAAGTCAACGATTCGCCCATTCTAGGGGCAAAATCGTCATTTCGCCCTGCTCGTCCGCTAATCGTCGTCTAATCCCTGATTAGTCTCGCTAATCCGTCATTAATTCTTAATTAATCCCATTAATTCGGGATGGGTCGTCACAACCTGTCTATGGACTCGTGACGTCCCGAACTACGTCATAGTCATCGGTCAAAGTCCATTTGACCGTCCGAAGGACTTTGACCATCCGAACTAAAAGTCAACATTTCGCCCATATTATGGGCAAAATCGTCATTTCGCACTGTTCGTCTCAAAATCACCCAAATAATCACCGATTAACTTCACTAATCCGTCATTAGCCACTAATCAAATCCCAAGCTCCGGGACGGGTCGTTACAATCTCTCCCCTTAAAAGAATTTCGTCTCCAAAATTCCGAATCTCGTACGTCCACAACTTCTTTGGGGAATCCAACTTATCTCACACCTTGGCCTCTTACCTGGTGTATATTACCTGTCAATCTTGTTCTTATCCTGACAGTGCCCAAACTGTCACCTCTATTACCACCACAACTGTCATCAAGACTATCATCACATCTTTGCCAAGCGAACCAGCTCATACCAACTTTCGGTCCATCTGGCGACCACTTCATTCTCACTGAAGTCTAACACAGGCTTGTCCCATGTCTCACTCCGTCCCGGGGTACCTCTAACAGCGCATCAGCCGACACTCACAACTCAACTAACACTAGGTCGTGACACATGACTACCAGTCACAACATTCTCGATCCATTTTCGAGTCATGCGTACCAATTCCTCTGTACATCGTGAGAGTCTGCCGTCAACAAGCACAATTCTCACCTCGTAAACCAATTCTCAAGATGGCATCTACCGGTCTCGGTACTCCTATTCATTAATATCCGTTCAGTGTTTCGTACTACTTCCGTCAGTGATCCGCGCTGACTTCACCGGAATCACAATGTACTCACTCATTCCGAGCAACTCAACAATTCAACACACTGGAGGTTCCACTAACCACCAACGCAATTAACCTGTGGGAACACCATCCACGTCCCACACTACCTGTCTATAACTGGACCCCATCACATACCAGTGAAATCGTGATCACACATCTCAGCGTCAGGGTCCCACCAGCCACTCATGGCTCTGAGCATCCAGCTCACATCCACACCGAATATTGCCATAACCAATCAGATTACTCGGGATCACCTTGATCCAATCCTCATATCCACCTGTTAATTACACCAGAACTACACATCGAAACTACTATGATCATCGATACAACCAACAACATATCTCGACACCAAACCAATCACCAACACCTCTACCAGAACATCACGATGCACATCCAATTGCATCGGAATGGTTAACACAGATCTCAAGTACAAGCACCAATCACACACAACAACAAGCCCTACGAAATGATTAATCAAACAGAGATATTATAGAATACCTCAATCACAGAGATCGTAGAGTACACCCTCAATTACTTCCAATTACACCATTGTGCATCCTCCAACTAGCACAGTGTATCCCCGGGGCACATAAAACATCCTCATCTCTACCCTGACTATCACCTGGCTCGGGCCAATCACACTTCAATTCTGGAGTCCAACATCAGGCCGATCACCATTCCAAGCCCAACACGTCTTCCGAAGAATACCAACTTAAGTCCATTCCGAGTCTCCTGGTCTCCTGGGTCTCCTGGCCAACATCAAATCCAATCACATCTCATTTACTTGCACATGGCAGACCCAACACTAGATCCAAGTCCAGCTACCCGTACGTATACAAGAAAGACCACACTTGTCCTACACAAATCCAACATATCCAACTTTTGTCTTGTTATCCTACTAACATGTCCATGCTCTGTCTTGCATACGATTCTCCTGATCCACAATAACTCAATCCTGAGCCAGAAGCGATCCAATCTCGATCCACTCACTCCTAAATGGATCCCACTTACTGTCTGACTACTTCTCCTGAAATTCCCACAAATGATCAGACTACCGCATCGGATCAAGGATACCACACGTCTAGATTGTGGATTCTCTTCAATTACCTCATATCGATCAGTGATAGTCACTCCTTATAATGCTTCCTTATTCTCTTTCTTTCGTCACCATACCACAGAACTCACAATGGTCCATAACCATGACATCACAATTCATCTTACCTTAATCCAACTTAACACAATCCTATTACACTCACCACACATGCTAATCATGGCGTCACTAAGTACTCTCTCTACTCCTGAACACATCCACACGTGTCCACGATTAAGGGGGGTCACTACTACTGAAGTTCCTTCAATGAGTCACCCAAATCGACTCCAGAGTATCCATCACTCAACATGTAACACCAACTCGGAATCAACACGACATCTCATCATCTAAACCACAACATCTCCTGATTCCGAGATTCCAACCATGAGTATATCCCTCTTTCTAACCATGGGACTTCATCCCCAACAAGTATACCACCACCGGATTAACTGTCCAAATGTAAACTCCTCTATGGGACTTAGGAAAATCCACAACTCACCCGAACAACCTTCTCGTCCGACCAACTCACATGTCGGTTAATACCGTCAATCATCACGTATCCTGATTCTCGCGTATCAACCTTCCCGAGGTTCAACTCCCGAGAAGCATTCATGTATAAGTCACCAACTCTCGGGATCGTCAATCGTCAACCACTAACCTCGGACTCCGCCATCACTACCCTCGAATTCGTCAATCCCTAGTCTCGAGGAATTACCAAGTACCAGCCCTAGCATCACCAAATGCCAACCTTGGCATATGCCGACATATTCCAACACACTCGACATTTCCAACACATCAGGATGAGTCCACGAAAACTAACCTCACGGAATGTCAAACCTGACTATACCAACCTAACCCGATCCAAACCAAAGCCTAGGTCCACTGTGCTTCCGTTGCGCTACTCTGATTAAACCAACACCATCCTAACCATTTGTCCCAAAACATGACCTGCCAATGGTCATCACATATCCCAGCTCGGTTAGTGGTTCCAACCAGACACCGGCACCTCACGATTGGCCACAACCTCAACTCACGATGTGCCCATCCTACCATTCACAAGCATCCCAGCTCATGGCACATCATCTCCAATCTAGGGCTCACAATACACTAATCCCGAATCTCTACTCATACCGAGCCAAAACCCTCAATCTACGCTCGGGTCGGGGAAACTATCCTCCTTTAAATTACAAATCTCTGAGCAACCCAACACTCCACGGTTTCATCTAGGGAAACCTAGGGTCAACGGACCGCAACCAGATCCACTGCACCACTCTCAATGACTCTAATGGTCGGGTCAAGCCAACCAATCTCCACAATCTCGACTCGACCAAAGTCATCTAATACCTCGGCTGCGCCCTAGCAGCACCATCTCTAATCAGGCCGAAATTCGGCCCAAGCCACAACAACTAACTAACCACAAACCCCAACTCATGTTTTCCAGACTAAGCACTTACTCCGGGGTTTCTCACTAAGGTACTTACATTTACCAAACCAGCTCTACAACTTGAGGCATCCGGCTACTCGTAGCCACACAAGTCCAATCTCAATCCATCTGACCAAATGGTCACAAGTCCATCCGATCGTCATTCGAACGCCACTCAGCTCACTAGGCCAACTAGCCGACTCACCATACAGCGCGTATCGGGCAACGGATCACCCAGTCGTTCGTGCTCTCGCCACTAACTAACGTACTATCCTTCAAGCGTCCAGGTTGATGACGGGCAGTTCCACGTCGAGACATCACATCCACAGCAACATCACCACACACAAGTCGACGAACCAACTACTATGGAAGCCATAACCTCACATAGAGCATACAAACCTCGCTCTGATACCAATTTGACACGACCCACCCCCAATCCCCCGGGATTAAGGGATAAGTCATGCTCCCGTCTAACCCACGTGCGACACAAGGCTAAACACCTGTCTAACCCCTGTGGAACACGTAAGCCAAACAATGGATACCCAGGTCAATGTACCAAAAACCAACTTGAGTTAACCAGAGTTCGCAGCATCACTGTGGATCGCGTGTGTGATATCTCTGTCTCCTAACAACAGTCCACACCGCATCAGCCTGGAGTGTATTGAAAAACATAAAAGACTGTGAGTGGACAACAATAAATAATAAGTTCATAAAACATTTCATAAGAAATTACATTTATACCCTCCACGTAAAACCAATGCATGCATTCAAAAACCATTTCATTTTCAGCATAAGAAAACCATTTAGTTCCAAGATAAGAAAATCGTTTATGAAAACCGAAATCATTTTTTTTTTCTCAAATCACCGGCCTCAGCCCAAAACCATCAAATTCGTATCATCCGGGGCACATCCCAAAACATCTGGAAACCATTTGAAAACCATCAGTGTATCACAGAAATCCAAAAGCATTTAAAACACATTTCCACCAAACGAACCTACTAGATCTATCCGAGTCTTTAAACTCAATATATATCCAAGTCTTTAAACTCAATAGGCCTTAATATCAATCCGAGTCTTTAAACTCCCGAGTCTTTAAACTCAATAGGCCTTAATATCAATCCGAGTCTTTAAACGCCCGAGTCTTTAAACTCAATCCGGGTATTTAAACCCAATCACATATCTGGGCCCGCCCCCTTCACATATCATATCTGGGTCTTTAAACCCAATTCCAGATCCATCAAATCCAATACAAAACCATTTTATCAAATCCAAATCCATAAATCCATTTCCAAATCCGAATCTGAAATCATCATTCTGAATCCCACTCGGAATCCGAAATCATCATTCTGAATCCAAATCCAGAAATCACGTTTATCAAAATCACTTTTCCAAATCCATTTATAAACCATTGAAATCAAATCATAATTCAAAGCCCAAAATCATAGTATCGAAACCATTATCAAATCACGGCATAAAAACATATCTCGTAAAATGTGCAATTACGTAAAATTCCTCACAATACGTGCAAATCATAAATCAGAGAGATCACAATCATAAACATAGATATAACGTATAGAAAACATATAAAAACATTTATACATGCATCATAAGTTAGAAAGCAAAGTCCACTCACAGACCATTCCCGCTGCTGCCTTGATACATGTGCAATTACGCTTTCCCGGCTAATCCGCTATCACCGAACTTCCCAAACCTATCCATATCACATTCTAAGGTCACTAACCACTTCAATATGCTTCTACTTAATCCCCGTAATTTTCCCGAATTTTTAACTATTTTTAATCTAGCCTTTAAACCTTCGGACATCCCGAAACATAACGAAACGATGTCGGATCGACTCGAAACCAGTCCCAAAATGTTCGTTACATCGATACGATAAAAATTCATGTTGAACACTTCCCCAGGAACAGTGCCACGCGCCCTCACGCGCCGGTACTATTCATTATCTTCAACCTTTGATCAGACCGGTTCAGACCGGTCCTATCCAACCAAACCGGTGGTCTCGTCAACGCTCTAGCTCCCCCCATTTCAACTCCGTTTTTTACCATTCCAAGTTCTACAAGTTTGTCTCCTCATTATCTATCTATCTATGGCCTCAAAACTTAGAGTTTAGACCTGGAAATTACCTCCCCACGTCGAATGATGAACCAGCCACTTCCTTCGTCATGTTCTGGTGATTCTGGCCACCACAAACCTTGGTTTTGGTCACAAAAGATTCCTACAACCTCCAAGAACAAATTTCCATCATCAATATCAATTATCAAACACCAAAAACCAAATTGCCATTTTTGAATTTTAAGCTTACCACGTCGGGTTTTTTGGCCACTGTCTATGGCAGGCCTCCACTCCAAGTTCCTCAGGCTCCTGGCAACCCCAGAATCATCATCCAATGAATCAATTTGCTCAGTAACCCCTCAAACCCAACTTCACCATTTTTCAAACTCAACGGGAAACTCACGGGTTTCACAGGATCCTCACCTCACCTCACCACCGTGGCCGTCGTCCTCCTCAGCTCGACCTCCCTTTCCTTTCTTTTTCACAACTTAAAGGCAAAAGATGAGGATCAAGGGGTGAATCAGGGTGGGAGTTCATGGTTTACTCTGTTCCTCTGTTTTTCCTCACGCTCAAACCCGTGCAAAACCATTTTAACGATTTGTAAACACATGTGAGGCGGTTAGAAAAGTTCCACAGCCTTCCAATATGGGACAAGTGTCCCCATCTGGTTAGGCACCCATCCCAAGGCAACCAAGTGTCCCAGCCTCACTAGGCATAGATCCCTAGGCAACAAAATGACCAAAATGCCCTTAGGCTAAATTACCAAAATACCCCTCAACTTCCGAGACCCATAACTTCTTCCTCGAACGTCGGAATCTGACGTGCCGCTTGTCTATGGACTCGTGACGTCCCAAACTACCTCACAGTCATCGGTCAAAGTCCATTTGACCGTTCGAACTAAAAGTCAACATTTCGCCCATACTAGGGGCAAAACTGTCATTTCGCACCCTCCGTCTGAAATCACCCAACTAATCACCGATCCATCATTAGCCACTAATCAAATCCCGAACTCCGAGAGAGGTTGTTACATAAAGCTTAATTGCTCGATCAAAATCTATCAAGCAACATCATGAACATGTAATCCTCATGATGCATGAATTTTGAGGCTCTTTACATCAAGACCAGCTGAATTAGTATCAATTATGTTCAGATGGGTACAAGAAGAAGTTTTGTTAGAAAACCAGAGAAGGGAGATGTGCAATAATGAAAGAGAGAAAACAGATAGCTTGGTATTCTTTACTCAGAGGAAGATGAAGAGCTTTTACAAAAAAAAAGGAAGACCTTTGAGGTATTGATTAATTTTCAATATATTGTTACAATAACACTACAATATATACCAGCTTTATATTGGACTACAACACAAAAATTAGCTCATTTGCTCTAACTAATATAACATAAACTAATAGCTTATCTCTAATTAACACATAAGTGGTTAGCACGTACATCTAGTAACTACCAGATAACAGCTAGCACTCTAACCCCACCCCCCACCCTGGCGGTCAATTTGATGGTCCTATCATGAAACTGTAAGAGTGATGTTAAAACAATTGAACAGGTTGAGGGTAGAATAGTGAATTTGAAGGCTTCACCGCTTGCTAATTCGTGTCATATCCCAAAGGAAAAATATGAACTGTTGATTAGAGAATTGTAAAAATACAACATGTGCCATAATGACCGTCCAAATCATATTGTCATTGGAAATGATGCAACAACAAAGGCAAAACCAGAATAATATATTATAGCAAAAGCAATGGCATGCGCAAAAGAATCGAACACATCTCTGTTAAACTGAAGCAGCTTGATACTACTCTTCCATATTTGTAAGATAAGCAAACGACCAACAAAGCGACGATTTCTAAATCCAACAGAGGGCTCAATCTCACCAAGGTTGCTCGCAGGTCAACCTAATCACTGTAACAGAAAGAACGAACCAACAATGTACTTGTGAATCCCAAGTTGATGGCGAAAACTATTGTGAAGCCTAAGGTAAATGTACACCCAAGGTCGATGACGATGAGGGTGCCTTTGCCTCCCTAGGTCGAAACAAATCTTTGCTCTGGACTTGAATTTGGAAACCATCGAAGCCAAAAAATGCTCAAAAATGACGAGGACAATGAGGACCTAAAGATTTTGCATAGCTTGGTGTATGCGCAGCCTATGGCCAAGGAGTTGGAGTTTATGCTGGCCATGGTGCTCAGCAAGATGGGAGAAACCTATTGTACCTGCCAAGTGTTCAAATCGCAAGCCAAGATTTTGAGGGTAGCGGTAGACTAAACAAGGAGATTGGAGTCTTGTTCGACCTAAAATTGGGCTTGGGCCTGTCTTCTAAGGGCATTAGTAGACTGAACGAGCAATTCAAAGTTGAAATTGAAGGGCTCGAAGCCAAACATGATCTTTGGATTCAATTTTTTAAGGGATTTTAAGAAGATAGCTATGACTAGTTTGTCCGATTAAGGATGAAGGTATGAAAGAATATAAAGGGTATATATTAAGATGTGTTTGAGAATTTTTTTTTCACTTGATCAAATATCTGGTTTGCATCATTGTGCTTAGATTTCTTTAAAGATTTCAAGAAGAAGAAGAAGTAGTAGTGACGATGAAAAAACATGCGCCAAAAATGTTTTGATATCCATGTCAAGTCGTGCTCTCGTCTCACATATAAATTGAAGTTCTGAAGTTACCCTTAACACTCATCAGACAAGGGATAACGGTTCTGATATCATGCTCATGCCTCCACCTCTATATCAGCCTCAGTCTTTGGGCATCGGTTTGGATGGTCAACAAAAACATTAATGTCATGACTCGACTCCCCTAACACGATACTGTCCATTTTGGGCCTAGCCCTCACGGTTTTGTTTCTGAGAATTCACGTGCAACTTTCCAATAAGTTACCCATCATGGAATTACTCCAGCCCAACCTCGCTTAACTTCGAGGTTCCAAAGGAAACCAAAGCCAGTGAGCCCCCCAAAAGTCTCGTGCTAGGAAGATATGTGACCACACATATAAGACACTTCAGTTTTCACTCCCCGAGCGATGTGGGATTGTTCACCGTTCTTACTTCTTCGAGCATCAGCCGTCTGGGAACACCCCTAACTTTAGTTGCTTGTGACAGGATCCATCCCAATCCGCCTGTATTATCGTGGGATGTACCATGCTCCCGTCTGACACCACATGTCAGACAAGGAATAAAATCGTAACCCGCTAAGGGTTTCAAGAGTACGCAGCGGTTTCCATGAAAACTGTGAGTGGACAAAAATAAATAGTTGGAAAGCACATTTCTGAAATAAACATTTATACCCTTCAATTAAACGCATGCATGCATAAAAATTTAAAACCATTTCTTTCCAACAAAACCGTATATAAGAAAACTGATGAAACGATGCAATCATCATAGAACCATAGCATGTTTAAAAACATTTGGACACAAATCAGTAAGTCAAAAATCTTGGGACCCATTCTCATAACCAACATCCGTCTAATACCGTCAAGTCATTAATTGTCACGATTTCAATGCTACGCGTGTAACTCGGGGTCTCATCTTCGAGCACATATCTAGGATCTACGACGTCTGGAGTGATGTCAGCTCCAGGATCTACGACGTCTGAGTGATATCATAATCTCACACTTCTGAGCCTGAGCCTCCCCTCGGAGCTACTCATCTCCAGGTAGTGGATCGTGACGACTCCAGGATCTACGATGTCTGGAGGAGACAATCACCTCATAGGGTCCTCTCCGGGGAAACGCATTCCTACTGAAGGCCCTCTCCGGGGAAACACATTCCTACCAGAGTCATATTCATCATCTTGGAGAATGGTCATAATAAAAACAGTGGAAACACATTTTGAAATATGTCGTTACTCAAATCAAAACAGTTATTTCACATAGGGTCTCAGCCCAAAATTAGTTTCCAAAAATCTCATAAAATCAGTATCCAGTTCTCATTTCACAATCTCAAAACTGTTTCATAAATGCGAAAACCATCAAATAATCACATTTGACTCCGAAATCGAGTCACAATCATTATCCAATTGGGTCTCAAGCCCAAATACCATTTCATAAATCCACAACAAGGTCACAAGCGCGAAATCTCATTTCAGAAGTTCATAACAGGGTCACAAGCCCGATATTATATCATAAACAAGAACTGGGTCACCAGCCCGAGTTATCATTTCCAAATCCGAAAACCATTTCACTATCAAATCGTTATTCAAGTTCCCGTTTGACTATACTCTAAGTCAAACCTTAAATAACCTGGGCCTCAAGCCCGAAATAGCATTACACGTATCTCCGTGAAATTATTCAAAATCGATACTCAAAATATTCTTCAAATCATATAAATCACATGCACGTAGAATACTCGGCCTAAGCCCAAAGTATCACATAAAACATGAATATCGAAATACGTGCAATATAACATTTTACACAAAAATGATAAACATCATACACATCTCAAATCATAAGCAACCATTGCATCTAAAACCATGTCCATAAAACATATAAAACATTTATGCATGTATCATATTTATAAATCAAAAGTCTAGTCACAGACCGCCCAAGCTGCGCGCCTACAATCAGCATTGTAAGCCAATCTGAGGCTAATCCAACGTCTCTGGGATGTCTGGGCTTGTCCAAATCATACCCAAACATTACTTGACAGGACCCGTCCCAAATCCCCCGGGATTAACGTGGGACGTGCCTGCTCCCGTCTGACACGAAGTATCAGACAAGGGATAATTCCAACCTTAGCTCGTTCGGGGCTTCTAGAGTGCACCAGAATTGGAGGAAGAGTGTGATTTCTCGATCTCTGCTACAGCCCGCATCCGCTGTCAACCTAAAGGGCATTAAAACCATTGAAAGCTGTGAGTAGACGAAACAAATAATTTAATAAAACATTTCACGAAAGGACGTTTATGCCCTTCACTAAAAAGCATGCATGCATTCGAAAGCCATTTATCAAACCATTTGTCATTAATTAAATCATTAGGGTCTTAGCCCAAAACCATAAAATCAACCAAGTGTGGGAACTCAGCCTAAAACTAATCACGCGTTACTCAGTCCAAAACAGTAATTCAAACCATATGGGAACTCAGCCCAAATCCAAATCCGTAGGGACTCCGCCCAAATCAAAACATGTGGGTCGCAGCCAAATCCGATACATGTGAGTCTCAGCCCAAAACCAGTACATGTGGGTCTCAGCCCAAAACCAATCATCGACATCCATGATGCCTGACATCCCAGATGTCACAATCCACACAACTGTCATGGTTCCAAGCTACGCGTGCTACCCTGGGTCTCAAATCCCAAGTCTCCCTAGGGTCCACCCAGGTCAATGACCCTCCATGGGGGAAGGTTTTAACCTCTGGTAATCCTACTCCTGAGTCATTATACGGGCTGGTCGCTCCGTGCAATGACCCATCGCAGGAAACGCCCCGTGACTACTCCAGGATACTACGAGACGTCTGGAGGAGACAACCTGCCACACTAGGATACTATGGGACATCTGGAGGGCAACCGTTAGTGAGGATGGTATACGGAAAATTGTTTTATAAATCATCTCAAAACCGTTCAAAGGGCTGCAACCGGGTTTTCCATAAAACCATCATAAATCCATATATGGGTCCCCGACCCGAAATCACGTTTACAAATCATAACTGGGCCTCATGCCTCATACCCGCTTAAACTTGATCCAAGAGTCACTAAAGGACCCTACTACTTCCATACTAAAACCCTAGAACATATCCATCCCGAAAACATAGCCCGAGCATTATTCCCGAGGCTTCAAACCCCATTTTAACCATCCTAACGATTTTCGATCAACACGAAACCACCGCCATTGGATCCGTATCGTCGAAACCTTGAGAATGGTACCGATCCCACCAAAAATACTGTTCACACGCGCCCCCACGCACCTGGTCAACGCTGCTACAGTGTCGCTAACGTCAGCATGCCGTCATTTCTGACACATGTCAGAAGACACGTGTCACGCTCTGGTTGGCCACTGGTCTGACAATCTCTGACATGATGACATCATTAGTGCTACAGTATCGGGTCAACCCGGATTTCTGAAACCGGGTCATCGTCGACCCGCGGCTTGACCCTTTCCCAGAATCCATTTTCGACCACCATTTTTGACAGGGTTTGCTCCTAAAGGGTCGTCTAGGTCTGTTCTATGGATCTAGATCCTCAAAAATGGAAGAAAATGACGAGATCCATACCTGGGCTTCGAAGAAAACTCACGGCTGCTCCGGTCGTCTTCTCTGGTAGTCTCGTCGGTTTTCAAGGTCCAAAATAGCTCCCTAGAGCTCGTCACCGATCCTAGGACATGTCCCAAACAAAAGGAAGGAAACCCAGACGTTAAAAGGGTCTCATTCGAAAACTTAGAAAAACTGGGCTTCTCTGGTTTCGTGGTTTACCTCCGTTGTGTCGCCGCCGTAGGCTGTGTCGACTGCCTCACCGTCGTCCTGGGGTCCTCATAGTCCTACAATGGTCCTAGTTCGAGTAAAGGAGACAGGTTGAGGGTGTTCGGGTTTCCTGGATCCGTGTCTCTTGTCTCGGGTCTGGGAGCTTTTCTGGGTTTTTCAGACAGAGAGAAAGGATGTGAGGGTGGTGGTCGACGATGGAGATGAAGATGATGATGGTGGTGGTCGTCTGGTGGCAAGAAGGTGGTCGGCTGGGTGTTGGTTGCAGAGTGAAAATGGTATGGGAGTGTTTGTTCACGGTGAGGAGATGAGTGTGCGAGAGAGTGAGGGAATCGTGCAGAATTAAAAGGAAAAAGGCCGAGGGAATGGACGGCCCAGATTCGTTTGGGCAGGAAAATCAAAGGCTGGGGTTTAATGAGAGATAATATAATATTAAAAATGGACCAATAGGTGCATAGACTTACTTTATTGGAATAGTGATCTCTAGGATGAGTGACACTTGTCACTCATCCGATGGCTCAGATTAATCCTAGGGAATTGCACAGATTCAAATATTTAATTAATATTTTACGTTTTGTTCTCGGTTCGTAAATTCCCTCTAAACGCTTCCGTGACCATAGCTTTTTCATACGAACTCCGATCTCGGCGTGCCGCATGTCTACGGATTCGTGACGTCTCAATCTACGTCATAGCCATGGGTCAAAGTCCTAATTATTTTACGGGTCAAAATTCAAAGTTTCCCCCTTTCAGGGGCGAAATAGTCATTTCACATTAAAATATTAATAATCACGGTTCGGGTCGTTACATAAACTTACCTTCCATTTATAAAATATGCATGCATACCATAAAACATGAACATTCAGATTTCAATTCAAATCCTAACATAAAACGTGGGACCCACAAATCATACAATGCAACAAACGCACGTGGCCCATATTTCCCTAAAATCTTCTCTTATTAAATCATGTAACAAAGCTTGGACACCAATATTCAAAACCAATCAACTCCCTTGAGTATCAATCTTCAAGGAAACACCTCGAGCTTCGGCTGCCTAGGAACAATGACAATTGCCATAACAATGACTCTAAGCATCAGCCGTCTGAGAACAACCCCTAACTTCGGTTACCTGGGAAAAAAATCACCCCGAGCATAAGCTGTTTGGAAAACACCCTTAACTTCGGCTGACTGGGAAAAAATCACCATGAGCATTAGCTGTTTGGGAAACACCCCTAACTTTGGCTACGTGGGAAACAATCACCCCGAGTTTCAGTCGTTTGGGAAACACCACTTGCTTCGACCGTCTGGGAACTCATCACAACAATAGTGAAAATAGTACATGGATTAAATCCAAAACTTTACCTTCAAAACAAATCCTTGATTCACATTCCAAGTAAAATATATTTCCAAACCGAGTTTAAGCCCAAAACACTGTTCCACAATACCTCCAGAAACGAATCAAATCTGAAAATTACCACACATAATCAAAACCATATATTCATATCATTACAACTCAATTCATCCAATAAAAAAAATGTAACTATACATGCGTCACAGTTTATAAAATAAATGTTCACTCACAAACTGCCCAAGCAGCTCAATTCTGATATGTACGTTCCGGGGAGCTATCTGGCAATGAATCCATGGGAGGAAACTCGTGAGTCTAGCCATGGCTCCTACCTCCTATTCCGGTGAAAGCTACATCTAATTCTTTGAGATTTCCACTGGTTCTGATCACAAGAGCCCTAGGAAGCTATTAGTAACCTTAGTTTGTTAATCTAAAGTCCAAAATGAAAATTGAATTTAAGTACCCGTGTGTGTGTTTTGGGTTCTTGGGGTTGGGAAGGTTTTCTTCTCTTCTCTTTCCTTTATGTTTCTCGCTTTTCTCTTTCTTTTCTTCTTCTCTCTTTGTGTTTACTTCTTAGGTTGCAAGATCGAAGACCTTGGTTTTGGGTTGCAAAGCAACAACACACACCATTACACACACACAAATACACATGGGATGAAAGGTGGTGCCACCAATCCCTCAGGGATGATGCCACCTATTCCTAACTTAATGGGCAACAAAATTCCCTCAAATGCTAAATTACCAAATTGCCCCCATTTATCAAATTACCAAAATTCCCTTGGGCATTTTAGACTTGGAATTATCCAGTTCAAATTTCGATTCTGACGTACCGCTTGTCTACGAACTCAGGACTCCAAGACCTACGTAACGGTTCTCACAAAAAATGCAAAAAATACTCTAAGAAAAAGTCAATTTTTGACCTACAAGGTCAAAATCATCAATTCCCTTTTAAATTCCTGGAATTACCATTTTCTGAATTTCCGAGTCGTTACAAAAAATTAAGATGTGTTTGAGGATTTATTTTTTTCCCTTTTAGACACATGGTGTGCCTAGAGTTATTTAACGAATTTAAGAAGAACAAGAATGAAGAAAGAAAAAGATTTTCAAGAAGAAGAAGATAAGAATAGATTTTCAAGAATAAGCAATTTTGATTAAAACGGAAGCAGAGGAATCAGGATCATTCATGAATGGTGTTAACTATGGATCATGAATATGGCTCCGATACCATATTAGAAAACCTGATAAGAGAGATGTGCAAGAATGGAAGAGAGACAACAGAGAGCTTGAAATTCTTTACTCAGTGGAAGATGGAGGGCTTTTAGAGAAAAGAGAAGACCTTTGATTGTATTGATTAGTTTTCAATTGTTACACTAACGTACACTATAATTCCAGCTTGTTACAATAACATACACTATAATTCCAGCTTTTATATGAGACTACAATAATTAACTACTTACATAACAGAAATTAACAGCTTATTTCTAACTAACACACAAATGGTTAGCACATGCATCTAGTAACTACCAGATAACATCTAGCACTCTAACACTCTACGGAAGCTATCGAATAAGAGGCTTTGGGAAAATGGGAAAGGAAATTTCATGAGGAGATGGCTAGGGTTTTCCTTTTAGTGTACGCCAACCTAAACCTTTTTAAAACCAAGCTAAACATCTAATTTTTGCTGAAATGATTTGAACGACTTAAGCAGTTTTCTAGTCACCTTAAGCCATTTTTCTAGTCATCTCTAATATGGTTTTGGGTCACCAACCTGAATGATTTGGGTTTATTTTTATGAACAATATTATTGGAAGAGATAAATATACATGTAAGAGTAATTTTTACAGATAGAACTACGTACTGATTCATGAACCATATAAATTGCAACCTAAACCCTTACAAGCAAACTAAGCATCCCTATTTTCACTGAGACAATCTGATTCTATTTATGTCACTAGTCTAGTAATCTGAATAGTATAGATTCATTTTTATTGCGAACTTTCTAATTGATGAACCAATATAGCTAGATTGCAACCTAAACCTTTAATGAACCAAACTAAACATCCCATTTTTGTTGAGATGATTTGAATGATGTGAGTTATCTTTTATAAAAAATAATGGATGAGAAGACTTATATATGTTGATTGAGTATTAATTTCATTCCGGAAGTTGATCCATCTTCTAAATCTTCTACTAAACAGTGAATATGAATACCACTAGATCAATATAATTAACTACTAAATGATGAATATATATATATATATATATATATCACTAGATCAATGAAATAATAGTAAAGGCTCTTTTTGGTTAATTTAATTGGCAGTATTTTGTAAATTAATATATTCCATGCTAGCATTGATACCAATAATCAAGTCTGAACTATAATATACCAAAATACTAAAATAGGAAACCCCTAGGCGTAGGTGGGGTGGTAGGGGCCTCCTAGTGATTAAGTCTTTCAACCTTTGGTCCAGGGACGGATTGCAAGGCAGGGCAACCTGGGCTGCAGCCCAAGTGCATGACTCCCCACCCCACCCCATAGTACTAATTCCATAGCTTAGTCAGAGTAAAACAAATTAACCCAGCTCATTATTTCCCAATGTACTAATTAGGTCTTGGGTGGTTTGAAGAGAAAGTTAAGTGTTTAACATTAGATGCTAGTAATAATTTCAAGCATTTTGACATTGATGGTACGTATATGCAGTCTTGCAAGGAAATTTTATTATGAAGATTTCACTATAACTAAGGTGCAGGTATTAAATCAACAATTACTCTTTTATAAAAGTGATATGGATCGCAATCCAACCTTCAATAATCTTGATTCCATTCCCAAATTATTTGAGAGTTTAATTAAAACAAGATTAGCACAAACCTATTACTTGGTTGCTAGATTGATTCGTTTGGTATTGACTCTTCCTGTTTCCATAGCAACAACAAAACGAGCATTTTCATATATGAAACCTATCAAAAATCGATTTCGAAACAAGATGACTGAGGAGTTTCTTGCTGATTGTATGATAATGCACATTGAAAGAGAATTTGCTGATAATGTCGATAGCAAATAAATAATTAGTGATTATAACTTTATAAAGACTCGAAGAGTGCAGCTCATGTAGTTTTATATGTGTTTACATTACATATTTATTTTTTCATTACCAATTTTTATTTTTATTAGCTAAATAGTTTCTTTTATATACTAGATACAATATAAAGGTTAAGACTCGTTATGTCCCCTAATTATACATATTGTTGAAGCAGAAATCGAACCCGCTGCGAAAAGTTCTCACAATTCCTGCAAACAGCAAACAATTAGCTATCGTTGCCTTGATCGATTACCCGGGGGGTTGTTCGACCAAGAACACTTTGATGCCTAAGTTAGCTTGGAGAGAGGAAAAGGATATACTTCGAAGCGAAGAATCGACTTACCTTTATTGGGAAATGTGTACCTCTTATATAGGGGTGAGTGAGATGTTCAATTTCCATAGTTTCGATATGGGACAAATGCTCCTCAATTTGCATGCTAACATGTGTTATACAGGTCGAGGGTGGAGGGGTTTCCATATGTCATCCTGGTTTGGACCCAATGTTGGGTTATGTAAGCGTTGTGGGCTTGGGTCATGTCTGGTGCTTAGGCTTCAAGTATTATTGCCATGGGCAATTTGGTCATTTCGAGAATTATGGGCCACGTGGCAGCTCTACATTCTTCCGGTGATTTTGGGTTCCACAAATTCCCCCACATCGCTTAGGAATTCAGAGAATCTTAAGGGATGTAATTTGTATTGTGGTCCCGATAAATTATATATGGGAGTAAGACTCCACATGATCTTTAATTTCATTGTACCGTTGTTCTTGTGTATGATAAATTCTGTTGAGTTCGAAATGTCACATCAAAATGACATAAATATGCTTTAGGTCTTGGGGTCCGATATGTATTTGTGTTGTACCTCCCGACTTGGACTTGGTTAATGGATCATTTGAGGTTAATTCACCAACTAATCTAGGAGTTTGTAACCTCCTTAATTCACCACATGTTAGGCACAAATTGGCTTGAGGAGATGTCGGTTGGCTGCTTCAGAAGGTGTCATGCGTCGGGCTTTAGTTTGAGAGTCAGTAGTGGGCCAACACTGGTTGAATTTTGCCTAATCACCAAGGAAACATCTCCACATGTTCGCTACTGGGTGGTACATCAGGCAGGCAAGGCCCGCCTTTGACGACGCCCATGTTAGTGCCAATGGAGATGCGCCATACGTTGAGCTCGGATTGGAGGCTAAAGTTGGCAGTTCGGGTTGGTCACATGTCATGTTGCGCTTGACCCTTGCCATGAGGTATTTTGCTCGTGTGCGGAGTGGAGCACGTGAATGGCAACGGTTACCAAAGATTGTGTCAATTGTAGATGCAATATATAAAATTTTATATACTATTAGTCCTACGTTTTTGGCATACTCATGATAGCTCTGGGCATCCGCTGGCAATGATTCAAGCGACGACTTATTTATTTTTCCAAGGCGATCATTTTAAGATGCGGCAAGGTGTATACTTGGAGAAATTCAGGAAACTTCGCTCTGTGGGAGCGCGGTGGTTCGCGTAGCCAGAGTCCATTTCGAGGGGAGGATATTCAATTTGAGGGAAAAAAAATCCAGCTAGTGGACAATACAAAGACTTCCTCATTTGGTCATCAGTTGAGGTGGAAACTTTTATTCTCAAAAAGCTTGGACGGTGGAAGACCTTCCAAAAGCTTGGTCAAGGAGTAGCGGAGTGCTCAAGTGTATTTGACAATTGTCACCATCTTGAAGAAGAACATCAAAACAGAAGCTTGACTTTCCTTTAGAGAATAAGTCAAGTCCTGAATTGCCTTCCAAGTCTGCTCGAGGCCATTTCCTGGTTGTTATGGCTTATCAAGGTCATCCAGCAAATGCAGACTTTCCATCAGTCCTTCTGAGCACTTGGTGAAGTTTTTTTAAGTGGAAAACTCAACAAGGGCGGAAATCCAACTATTTGAGGCTTGAATGGTTTTTAACTATCATATGCCCCCACAACTTTGCTCCGAAAAGAAAATAAGGAGCTAAAGTTGGGTATGATGAGTTGCAACGGAGTCCCTTCCAAAGAGCTGAAGCTGGAGTAAGAGCAAGAGTTTGAGGTCATGAATGGTGGACGGTTTTCCCCCTACTTTCGGCTGAAGAATGGACCGAGTCTCAAAGGATGATAAACATTGGTGCCTTGCCCCCAAAATTCTCATAGAATAGTTGCTTCTTATCCATGATTTTATTTTCATTTCAACATTGAATGCTTGGTGTGAGTAATCGACATGTGATTTGCTAACCATTTTCCAATTTGAATTTTGAATTCGTGTGTGAAGTTTCCTCTACAAACTTTTTATTTGTTTGAATTAGCTTCTGCACTTGTAGGTCTGTCAAATGCCCCCAATGTAGCTATCAGCATCCACTGAGAGCTTTTCTACTCCAATTGGTCTAGAGTGGCTCCCAGAAAGAGTCTTGCATTACTTTTGGGGTGAAGACTTGGATTGTTTCTTGGAGGAAGGCTTCAAGAGCTTCAAGGTGGAAGGTCTTGATGTGCTCCTAAGAGCAAGGCTTCGCTTCTGGAGAAAGGTTTTGATTACTTCCTGAAGAAAAGGCCTGAGATGTTTCCCAGAGGAAGACCTTGATGCTTCGCAGGGAAAAATTTTGGATGCTTCGAAGAACGAAGGCATGAGTTCTTCACATGAGGAAGGCTTGGGTGCTTCGCAAGGCGAAGGCTTGGATGCTTCGCGGGGTGAAGGCTTGGGTGCTTCGCTGAGCAAAGACTTGAATTCTTCACATGGTGTAGGCATTGATGCTTCACATGGCGAAGGCTCTAGTGCTTCCCATGGCAAAGGCTTTGATGCTTGGCATGCAAAGGCTTTGGTGCTTCGTATCAGCAAAGGCTTGGGTGCTTCGCGGGGCGAAGGCTTGGGTGTTTCACGGGGCGAAGGCTTTGGTGCTTCGCGGGGTGAAGGCTTTGCGTGCTTCGAGGGACGAAGGCTTTGCGTGCTTCGCGGGGAGAAGGCTTTGCGTGCTTCGCGGGGTGAAGGCTTTTCGTGCTTCGCGGGAGCGAAGGATTCAGATGCTTCGCTGGGGCGAAGGCTTCAGATGCTTCGCTGGGGCGAAGGCTTCAGATGCTTCGCTGGGGCAAAGGCTTCAGATGCTTCGATGGGGCTGCTTCACGGGAGCGAAGGCTTTGGTACTTCGTGGGAGCGAAGGCTTTGGTACTTCGCGGAAGCGAAGGCTTTGGTACTTCGCGGGAGCGAAGGCTTTGGTACTTCGCGGGAACGAAGGCTTTGGTACTTCACAGGAACGAGAGCTTCAGATGCTTCGCTAGGGCGAAGGCTTTGGTGTTTCACGGGGACGAAGGCTTGGATGCTTCACTGGGGTGAAGGCTTTGGTGCCTCGCAGAGCGAAGGCTTTAGTGCTTCGCGGGGCGAAGGCTTTGGGTAGTTCGCTGGAACGAAGGCTTTGGATGCTTCGCAGGAGCGAAGGCTTTGGATACTTCACTAGGACGAAGGCTTTAGATGATTCGCAGGAGCAAAGACTTTGGATGCTTCACTGGAGCGAAGGCATTAGTGCTTCGCAGAAGCGAAGGCTTGGGTGCTTCGCGTTGCGAAGGCTTGGATGCTTCGCGGGGCGAAGGCTTGGGTGCTTCGGGGTGCGAAGGCTTGGGTGCTTCGTGGGGCGAAGGCTTGGGTGCTTCGCGGGGCGAAGGCTTGGATGCTTCGCGGGGCGAAGGCTTTGATGCTTTTCTAAAGACACAATGCATTCTCTACTTCCTTTTCGAGATGCAAAGGCTGAAACGCTACCTTCAAATGATCGAATGAATCGTCGCGCCCTAACCACGTTGAATCGCGAGGATTGACGGAAAGTTCCAACGAACGATGAACAACGTTCAAGAACTTCGAACACAGTCGATGAGCGACGAATGAAGTATAATGAACGATGAACAAATTTCAAGGACTTCTAAACATAGTCGATAAACGATGAATGAAGTACGATGAACGATGAATGCGACTGATGAACAACGTTCAAGGACTTCCAAACATAGTTGATAAACGAAGAATGAAGTACGATGAACGATGAACATAGCTGAAGAACGATGAACAATATTCAAGAACTTCGAACATTGTCGATGAACGACGAACGAAATATGATGAACGATGAACGATCGTGAGAGCTTCCCTTGAGTACTTCTCAATAGTCTCTCAATGAAAGCACCAATTTTTGAAGCAGAAATCGAACCCGCCGCGAAAAGTTCTCACAATTCTTGCAAACAGCAAACAATTAGCTATCGTTGCCTTGATCGATTACCCGGGGGGCTGTTCGACCAAGAACACTCTGATGCCTAAGTTAGCTTTGAGAGAGGAAAAGGATATACTTCGAAGCGAAGAATCGACTTACCTTTATTGGGAAATGTGTACCTTTTATATAGGGGTGAGTGAGATGTTCAATTTCCATAGTTTCGATGTGGGACAAATGCTCCTCAATTTGCATGCTAACATGTGTTATACAGATCGAGGGTGGAGGGGTTTCCACATGTCATCCTGGTTTGGACCCAATGTTGGGCTATGTAAGCGTTGTGGGCTTGGGCCATGTCCGGTGCTTAGGCTTCAAGTATTATTGTCAGGGGCAATTTGGTCATTCCGAGAATTATGGGCCACGTGGCAGCTCTACATTCTTCCGGTGATTTTGGGTTCCACACACACATATATATATATATATACATATTATAAATGGAATTCGCGTGACTATTTAATTCGTAGGATTTTCTATCTTCTTAATCAGTTTGTGGATATGAAAAATTTAGCACACCTCATTTTAAATTCCTAGATTCGTCCTGCTCTGGTCCTGAATTCAAATCTCACAATTTTCCGGCATGTCCTGAATTAAGCATTCATAAAGTTGAGAGTTCGGTTGTATGGATCCCAATTTACTGTTTAAAATTGAATCCGAAAAACTTAATTTTAGGTGAATTCTAAATACCAAAAAGAAAAAACCTAAAATAAGTGAATGCGTGCGAATTTATTTACGTGTTTCTGTCCGAAACGGCTCTCAAACTTTCAATTTTTTTTTATCTTACTCTCAAACTTTCAATTGCAAGAAGTTTTTTGGTTCATAGTCAATTGCATATAAATAGGATTTTCATAGTGAATGACTGGATATGGATATGTTGACCAAATGGACCCTGCGGTGTCTTGTCTCCTCCCAAATACATGACGTAAAATCCCATTAATTTATTATTATTGCTTTCTCCACTGCCACAAATCCCAGTCTATTTCCCAATTTTATAGATATATTAGAGCTAATTAACCTTGGTAGCCTTAATTTAAAATTAGCCACCACTCCAATATTTTCTCCCTTTTCAATTTACCTACTTCAATAGCTACTACACTACTTTCATTCCACTTTTAAAATATATTATTGTTTTTGTATAATATGGTCAACGAAATCATTATTTATGCCTCCCTTAAAGCCTAATAGCCAGATTAAAACAGAACAATGCTTCCATGCAGACTACAACATAAAATGAAAAAAAAAAAAAAAGGTAGTGGTCACTACAAAGAATAAATGGGAAGACCAAATAATGCGTGTATAATTAATATAGCCTACGGGTATATGTATATATATATACGTTCCAATATTACAATATATGTTTCTCTTTCTCCTTAATTATAATTGAGGTATGTCCTCCTCATAATTGAGCAAGTAATGTGGTGCATGTTAAAAACTAGGAGAAATGAAATTACATTTGTCGGCTTTCATTAATGTGCATCCACCATTGCCATTCATTGTGTAAAAACAAACTTAAAACCTTATCACTCAACTCTGGATAAGGAATTACATCAAATTTATGTTTGTATACTGAATAGGTCGTGAGTTCAATTTCTCTTAAAATTATATCAAAATTTAAATAAAAGATTGTAAAAATAAATTATTGTTTTAATCAAAATTTAATTGGGAAATCTTTGTATTTATCATAATTGGATAATCGGTCCATTTTAAAAAGGCTCCTTCATTTACAAGAGAATTTATAAAATAAATTTGAAACGGATAATTAGTGTTGTATTAATGGGATTGACATGAAATACAATAATTAATCTTGGTGAGGATCGATATGATGAAGAAATAATGAGGGAGGAGACATGATATGATATGACCAATTGCTGCAAAGGACACAACTCAAGGGTCCTCAAATCACTGTTCATCAAGGTGATCCATGCATGAAATGAGTGAATGATGATTTGATATTTACTATTAATTACTATAAATAATATAATAAACAAGTCTAATCAACTTTGATTGATCAGAATCAGACCATCACCTAAATTTCTTGTCTGACGAGCATCATCACCTAGCTAGCTAGCTAGCTACGTTGATGAAGATGAGTGATCACTGGACAATCAAATCAGACCGTCCATCTGGATCTTAAAATAGCGGTTACATATATTTGGAATATGTTTTTCCTCCGAATCTATCTCATTCACGGATTTTAATAAAGTAATGGGCGCCTTGTTTAGACCTACAATTAAATTTATGATATTTAACAAATAACGTTATTTTAATAATTTTAATTTTTTATTTTTTATAGAGTATTATATTAAATATGGTTAATTTTTAAAAATATAAATATAAAAATTGAAAAAAAAAATACACTTTGTTATTATAATATTGATGAATGAAATTAATTACACAATATGTTTAATACATGTTTTTGTAACCACTAATATTTTTAATGATGAATGAAGAGTAATTAACGGTTTTTGTAAAAATTGATATTTTTATTTTTGAATCGTCAATTTAAAATACACGTTTGATTATTAAATAATTTACAGTTTGTTTCATTTTTTTAATAGAAATATACGGTCTTTACATGATGAATGAATTTAGAGGAACAGTACTAGTGTATGGCCATTGGCCAGATAGATTAATTAAGATCACTGTGCAACATATATAGCGAAAGGTTAGGCCCTTAATTGATCGAGCTTCATATTTATGTGGTTAGGTAGAAGCTGTACATATACGCAGAACTTTCACTACTCATCTACACGTTCGTGCATGTAAGCCCTTACACCACATTTATTTGTTTTCCCCATTACCCTACAGTAACTATTATTATTATTATTATTATTACTATTACTATTTCAAATATTTACTGCAATATATATTATTACTATTACAGATTCTGATGGTAAGGGACCGGGCATAGTGAGAGGACTCCATGTAAAATATTATAAGATGAAGAAGAAGAATCTGCGGACTGCGACTCTAGCTTTTAATTAATACTTCAAAAATTAATGTCAAAAATAATAATATTGGTGTTAATTAATTTGCAGCACAATTATGAATTATCTAACTCTAGGTCTAGGCTCATTCATTTTGCTGCCCGTTGTACACACAATAAAGTGATGAACAATTAAGGTTTTGTTCATACCTGCTTCTTGCCTACTTGCTATTGGGTTTTGTTGCTGTTGCTAGTATGTAGATCTGGATTTTACGAGTTGAAATAATTTAAATTCGGGTATATAAAAATAAATAAATTGAAGAAACAGTATAGAGGAAAAAAAACACCACGTGACCTAGGGGTTAGGCCTCTTGAATAGATGAGACAGTGACTTTGACTATGCATGCAAGAGGCTTAGTGTGAATAAGAAAATGAAGAGTGAGACAGATCGATGCCAACAAGATGGGGTCTGTCTGCTCTGTTACATATTATTATGCATGCATCAATGGAAGGGGGCATTCAAACTCAAGAATTATCATGAATTAAGAATAATAGAGCTAGCTTTTTCGCTTCCACTCGAATAGACCTTATATAACTTTGGCATATATTGTACAACAATAAATTAATTTTGTATATATCCTAATTAGAGAACGAAATACTAATTTAAATGTTGGTATTTCATAATTATTGTAGTAAAAAATTAAACAAACTTATTATTTATTTGATTTTAAAATGGATTTAATGGGATATGGTCTACTTGATGCTAGAGCCGTGAGACAAGAAGAAAAGTGTTTGATACCGGTAAGTTGCCGACCTTGCGGACTCTGATGTTTAAATTAGTAAACAAGATGAAGATCTGACATGAATTATACAACATAGAGACATGGATAGTTACCATTATAAAAGGTTTAACTTGTATTTAAAATAACAATGAATATGATGGTTGCAACACTATTAATAGTGCGAGGTTCAAGTTTCCACATAAGATGAATTGACATCGTGTCTCGAGAATTTAGGATGTTGAACATGTGGTGGTGGTGGTCCTAGGTGCGTGTCAAGTGCAACTGCTGCGTTTTGGAAAAAGGGTGCCGGCTAGGAGTGCTGATCCAGGATACCGTTCACATAGCACTTGAGCAGTTGTGGTCCTAGGTAAGGGGCGGACCATGTCCGTTCGACCGGGATATGCCCGGTCAATAATAGTGTTGTATCGACAACAATAACTTGTGTTAATATTAGCCTTCCTTCACGTGGTCAATCGATATGGTATCAACACCATAAATTTATGTTTAATTAATGTTGCTAAACATTAACATTTGAGCTTAATTACTGAGGTAATTAGCATCAAGCTAAACTGCGTAGATAATAATTCCTTCTCAAAAAGTTTATAATAGTAATAACCGATTGGTAAAATGTACATGAATCAAATACAGATTATGAATAATACTAATACTATTGATAAATTTGTCTGATGCAAGTGGGATTGCAAAGGAATGTTGTCAGAGTTAAGTAGGTAGGGCAAGAAAATCAAAGAAAGTCACATGCATGGAGAATTGGAGAATTGGAGATGGAATTCAAAAGTAATTGGCTCTATACGTATTATGAGTTTTGTATTGTAGCTTTTGTTGTGGTATGGACATGGAGATAAGCTTGCTTACGTTTTGTGTACAGTTTTTAGATTGTCGGTTAATGGTAGCGATCAGGTGAATCAGTTTGGGAAGAGAAACCGAAAAGAAAGAAAGCTGATTGACCTGCCTCTGATTGAATTGAGCAATCAGCTGGAGGTTGAATTTGAGCTGGGGATTGTTTTTCCCAATTGGGGAACCCCAAAGAGAGAGGATCTGCTGGTCAATTTAGGGAAACTCCTCATTTATCTCTTCTTTTTCCCAACTTATTTGATTCTTTTTACAATTTGAAATTTGGAATATTCCATCTTTGAGAATTGAGCTGCATGCATGCATGCATTCATGCATTCTTGCTCTTTACAAAATTATATATGCTTATTCAATTACGTACCACTGTGAGTTATGGCTTGATTAATTTACTTAATTATTCTGTGTATTTAATTAATCCTAACAGTACTAAATATATTTAAGGCGGCAATTGTATAAGAATATTTAGAGTAGATGTAGCGCGTGTCGATGAGGCGCGCAGGCATTGGGAAGTTCCAATTGGGTGAATTCAGTAGTCATGCGGGCAGGCCGGCCAGGCAATGGTATGCCTTCTCTCTGCTTCAAAAATCCAACGCACCATCACACATGGCCTGTCTTTTTCACCAATTCTGTGCATAAAGTAATTGTACATTTCCTGCGTCATCATGACATAATCATTCAGTTCTAACCCCGTCTCGTTCTCTCTCTAAAATTAAATAGTGATCGAGTGAGGGAGTTAGCTAGCGAGTGTTTTTGCAAAGGACTGAAAATGCCCCTCTCAGGGAAGCATTACTACTAATGTTGCTCCCTCGTAGCCCTGCTAATTGGTTTTAAAAAACTCAATTGAATTGGGATCGAATTAAACAAAACCAAACTGAAAGAAAATCGAAACCAAATAGTAAAAACCGAACCGGGTCCAAATTGGTTCTGTTTTGATTCTTGATTTAACAAAACCGAACCAAACTGAATAACCGAACTTAAATAAATGGGCTTCTGTTTTTGGATTTTAAGGAATGGGCTTCTGTTTTGGGTTTTAATGGTGGCCCAACTTCTGTCTCCAACCCACCTCTAGAAACCTGGAAGCCTAGCCCAACCCTCCCCAGGACCCAAACAGCCCAACCTCTCTGTCTCAAAACGACGTCGTTCAAACCCAAATCTCTAACCCTCTCTCTCAGTCGCTCTCAGTCATCCACTCATCCCTCTCGACCTCTCGTCTCGCCTCTCGATTTTTCCAGACTCCCAGTGTCAGGACCCGTCTCAATCCCCCGGGGATTAACGCGGGACGACTCTAATCCCGTCTGACACGAAGTGTCAGACAAGGGAAAATTCCATCATTAGCCCGTTCGGGCCTTCAAAGTACGCCAGGATCCGGAGGAGGTATGTGATGTCTCGGTCTCTGCTACAGCCCGCATCCGCCGTCAACCTGAAGGGCAGTCAAAACATTTAAAAGCTGTAAGTGGACGAAACAAAAGTTATAAAAACATTTCATAAGAAAGACATTTGTAACCTTCACTAAAAAGCATGCATGCATTCAAAAACCATTTATCCAGAAGAACCATATGTGGGAACTAAGCCCAAACCATAAAGAAACCAACCATACGGGCCATTGCCCAAATCCATGTGGGACTCAACCCAAAACCTGTACACATCACATATCATATAGTATATACATATAAATCACATAACACATCCTGTCACGGTTTCTAAAGCTACGCGTGCTACCCGGGGTCTCAAGCCCAAGTCTCTCAAGGTCCACCCAAGTCAATATCCGTAGATCAATGACCCTCCCTGAGGTTATAATCCAAGCCCTCCTAAGAGTAAGGTACCCAATAGGAGCGACTCCACTCAGTTAATGCTCCGTGACTACTTCGGGGTCCACCCAGGCCAACGATCCTCCCCGGAGGAGACATTCCAAATAAGGAAGGTATATGAATATATATATATATATATATATATTTCATGCCCGGTCCCCATAAACCGTCATGAATGACACGACCCATCCCAATCCCCCCGGGATTACCACAGGATGTGACGTGCTCCCGTCTGACACGAAGTACCAGACAAGGGATAACCCAACTGCCGCTGCGCCTACGTGCATCCAGAGTGCGCAAGGATCGATGGAGGAGGCATGCAATGTCCCGGTCCCCTGCTGCAGTCGCATCCGCGCTCAACCTGAAGGGCGTTAAAAAAACCAAAAGCTGTGAGTGGACGAAAATAAACAAGTTCGTAAAATACATTTTATAAGACATTTATGCCCCTCAGTAAAAACATATGCATGCATCAAAAACCAATAATCAAAATATTTATTTGGATTAACCCTTAGGGCCTTAGCCCGAAAACCGCAGACATAGTTCCAATCCAAAATCAATCCAAAAGTCATTTCATAAATCCAGTGGCACATGTTTATTACTTTACCATCTCCGGCATCCCAGATGCCTAGCGTCCCAGACGCTTGACGTCCCAGACGTCATATCTCACGGTATTAAGCGATGCGTGCTGCCCGGGGTCTCACCGGGTCCATATCTCTGACATCCCAGATGTCTGACGTCCCAGACATCTAATCATAGCAATCCTGCTCCTGAGTCACTATACGGTCCGGCCGCTCCGTACAATGACCCCTCGCAGGCAATGCACCGTGACTTCCCCAGTGTCCCAGACACCTGGAGGAGACCAATATATATCCTCGTATCGAGATGGTTTTATGGAACACATTTTATTATTCGTTTTCAAAATATCACCAGGGCCCTGCCCCGAATTTCCATAAAACCGTCATAAGTCCAATTATTTGATTATTAAATCCGAAATCATTTATTCAATTCCATTTTAGGGTCCCTGACCCGAAATCACATATATAAATTAACTGGGCCCCTGACCCGATTTCTTAAATCAACTGGGCCCCTGGCCCGAATTTACTTTATCAAATCCGTAACTGTTTCATAAAATCATATTCAAACCACAATCATGGAAATCAGTGCAAAACCGGAAAATCTCGATTTACGCGCAAACCCGTAAATCGCCTCGAAATGCGTGAAACCACATAAATTCACCGATATCCAAATCAAAGCATATAAAAGCAATTACCACAATCATGAAATAGTTATGCATGCATAGAATTTATCAAAACCAATGTCCACTCACAGACCATTTAACCGAGCGCCTCGATACGCGTGCCACCGGCATTCCCGGGCCTCGTCACTAACACCGGGACTCCCGAACCTGTTCATATCACATTAGAGGGTTACTAACCTCCACAATAACATCCTAATCAAGTCCCGTAATTTTCCCGAATTTTTAAGTATTTTTAAACCCGACTTAAAACCTTCGGACATCCCGAAAAGTATCCGAACGGGATCCGAATGACATGGAACCAACGCTAAAATGTTCGTTATAACGTATAGGAAAAAATTCGTGTTGACGGTACCTCGGAATTCGTGCCCACGCGCCGTCACGCGCCGCCGTGAGTGGCTGCGCGTGAAGGCCACGCGCCTGCTACAGTGACTGCTACAGTCACCGTCCTCGCCCGTTTCTCTGTAATTCGGGTCTGATACCCGCGATTCCAACCCGATTAGATAGCCATCAATTCGACCTCGATTCCTTCCGTTTTTGATTCTAAAACATTCTTCAACTATCTAATCGAAGTTCCATGTCCCTGATTCACCAAGAAAGTCCCAAAATTAGACCCACAACCCGTGATCACCCAAACGGGTCGATCACCCAAACTCTGTGTTTTCTCAATCAGACTCAAATTAACTTCACATTAAGGATTCTAGGCCTAAAAGGAACTGAAATGCGTGATCAATTGGACACGACATTACCTGGAAGTGATCGTCCACAGCTCTGCGATTTTCCAGAATCTGGAGCCTCAGTTCCAGTCCAACCCGCGTCGGTTTTTCTTCGAAGTTGATGGGATTCAGTTCCAATTCCTCCCAGAAGCCTCAAGCCGTCCATGGTTTGGTCCAATTCCTCTCAGAAATTAAACTGAGAATTTTCCCTCCAATTTCCATTTTTCCTCCGAACTCGATTTCCTCTCAACAACACTCTGCCCTCACTTCGAACTCGACCCAGAATGGTCCTAACCCTCACCAGGCACCCTACTAACGGCTCAAAATCGACAGCAACCCGTGGGAGACACCCTCAGTCCCACTGGGAATTGTTTCCCGTGAACAGACCTCCAGCCATGGTTTTAACCGCCTCCTCACCGTCCCACACGGCCATGTCTCCCACACACAGTCCAATTAGCAATTAAATAACCATTTAGCCCATAATCAGTTCCAATTTCAAGCATAAACAAATCACCCGTGCACTGATCGTGTTCCCCATTCACGGTGCTACAGTGCCCGTGCAGCAGCCCCCGTGAAATTACCATTCTGCCCTTGTGCAGAAAATTACCAAAATGCCCCTCACGCATCCATGCCCGTAACTCGGTCATTCGGACTCCGATTGATGCATGCCGCCTGTCTACGAACTCAGGGCATCGAGACCTTCCTAACGGTCCTCGGTCCTCGGCCATCGGACCACCCGATCAAAAAGTCAACATTTCCCCTTATTTCGTCCAAATTACGAAAGTGCCCTTGAACTTCCGTACATCCTAACTTCCACCACGAACGTCGGAATCGAACGTGCCGCCTGTCTATGAACTCGTGACGTCCCAAACTACGTCACGGGCATTGGTCAAAGTCCATTTGACCGTCCGAATAAAAAGTCAACGTTTTGCCCACGACTAGGGGCAAAACGGTCATTTTGCACCGTTCGTCCGAGTTCGCCCAACCAATCACCGATTAACCCTGCTAATCATGATTAGTCCGTAATCTAATCCCGAATTCCGGGACGGGTCGTTACAATGAACCTGGAAATCCATTTAGGGTCCCCGACCCAAAAATATAAACGTAAAGTAACTGGTCCTCGTGCATGAACACATGACTCAACTGGGCATCATACCCGATATCTCAGAGTCAGTCAAGACTCCGATCGTAGTGATGAGTGCAACCAACCATCCAGGACCGCCTTCAATCCTGGTATGTCACCGTGAACGAATCAACCGACACGACCACCGCTAGATTATGGAGCACTCATCACCGATCGATATCCTGAACCGTCAGTACCCCGAAGTCGTGCCTCCATGTAACGACCCTTCCCGAATTCCGGGATTAGATTAGTCATAAATCTTGATTAGTGAGGTTGATCGGTGGTTAGTAGGGCGGAATCGGACAAAATGTTCAAAATGAGCGTTTTGCCCCTAGTCGTGGGCAAAATGTTGACTTTTTGACCGGGAGGTCCGATGGACGAGGGCCAAGGACCGTTACGTAGGTATCGTTGATACGAATCCAATGACAGGCGGCATACCGAAATCGGAGATTCGACGACGAAGTTATGGTCAAGAGAACGAATTTACGAACCGAGGCTCGGATTAGAATAATAATTTAATATTGAATAGTGATCGATGACTGTGCACATCCGGATGAGTGACAAGTGTCACCCATCCCTTGTTTCCAGCTCCTTGTTTCCCTCCAAACACAATCATTCCTACACCATCATTCCTTCTCCATCTTTTTCCCCCATTTTCTTCTTCTTTGTTTTTCTTACCCGTGGACGATTTCAAAACAGAGAGAGTGTGAGGGCTGGAGGATTTGGCTGCCTTCTCACGGCAGAATTGAGGGAATTGAGAGGCTAGGGAGACTGGATTCATTTCGGGAAACACTGGGACTGAGTGTGGGTGGTGAGACAGAAAATTCGAAAATTAGAATATTGGAGGGAAAATTCGAAATCAAATCCTAAGGCCGTGAGGATCGAATTGGAGGTTACATTCAGCTTTCTGGGAATGCCACGATCAGAAACGTCGAAAGAACGAAGGGAATTGGTGCTGTTTTGGCTCTGATCACACTTGGTGACAGAGGAGGAAAATCGAGCTCGAGTCGTGGAGTTTGAGGCTTCGATTGATTCAATTGAGGTGGGGAAACTACTTCTCATGATCCCACGATGCTTCTGGGTTCATCAATTGAGAGAAAACGGTTGTGATTGGCACACTTCCATGGTTGCACAGTGACGGCTATCGAGTTTGAGTCGTGAAGTTTGAGCAATGGATTGATGCAATTGAGTTGGGGGAAATGTTTAACTAAGTCCATGGAAGCTTCTGGTTGAATCAATTTAAGGATATCGATCGAAATTGATGGGGTTCGAAGGATGAACAATGGACGGGTGTTCTTGGTGTTCATCATCGAATCGTGGGATTGTAGGTAAGATCTTGGGTAATCAATGTTACAGAACTTAAATTAAACTTAAGATGAAGCTAATTGAATGATCAATTGATGTAATTAAGGCTGAATTGATAGGATTGGAACCGGGTCGTATCACGGGCAAATTGGACCCGTTTATCAGAGATACGGGTTAGATGGTGACACTGTAGCAGGCGCGTGGGTTTCACGCGCAGCCACTCACGGCGGCGCGTGATGGCGCGTGGGCACGAATCTCGAGGTGAGGTCAACATGACTTCTATCCTATGTAGTGTAACGAACATTTTGGGATTGGTTTCGTGTCGATCGGACATCGTTTCGATATTGTTCGGGACGTCCGAAGGTTTTAAATCAAATTTAAAAATAGTTAAAAATTCGGGAAAATTACGGGACTTTGATAGGATGTTAATAATGAGGTTAATGACCCTCTAATGTGATTTGGACAGGATTGGGAGTCCCTGTGATAGTGGTGTGGCCCGGGAGGGCCAATGGCACTCGTATCGAGGCATACCGTTAAAACGGTCTGTGAGTGGACTTTTGGTTTTCTAACTGTGATGCATGCATATATGGTTTAAAATGCTTTATTATATGATTTTCTATGATTTGACATGATTGATGTTTTGATTCGGTGATTTCTCGATTCTCTCGGTTTTATGATTATTATATTATTATATTTTGGCACGATTTTCGAGAAATCATGAAATTGGTTAAAAATGATCTTGTAGGCGTAAGAACCCAAGTAAATAATGATTTTGACTCGGATTTGGAGTTACATGTGAATTTGATGAATTTGATGATTTTTGGTATTCTATTGATTTTGTGATTATTTTAATCAGTCTTTCGGGCACGTTTTACGAGGAACGTGCAAATGATGTTTTGGGCTAGGCCCGGATTGAAAATGATATTTGGACTCGAATTATGAGTCAGTGATTGATTATGGATTTACATGATCGTGGCAACTCGGGTTTACGGTTGCACGGATTTACGTGAAATTGATATTTTGGGCTTGGGACACAATGGAATTGTGATTTTGATTGTATTTGTATTTCCATGTGATTACATGATGATATTGATGATTTTCGGATTTATAAAGTAAATCGAGACTTGGGGCTGAGACCCTGTATTGTAAATGATTTGATTTTCAATGCAACTGTTTTCATTGGTTTTTGTGATAATGATATGTTGCGGATATTTAGGGCTTTCGGGAGAAAATATGTTTTTCCCCGGAGTGCACCCTGGAGATAACGCTCGCCTTCGGGATGGAAGTGTTTACCCCGAAGAGGTCACGTAGCACAATCTTTGTCGAGCAGCCCAGGGGAGGCTTGACTCAGATCAGATGTGCTGGATGATATGGATCGGTAAGTGATGTGTTCACGAGATCCGGATCGTCGGCTGGTGAGGTTTTCACAGCGACAGATTGCTGATTGGTGATGTGTTCACAACAGCGGATGCTCGGATTTTGAGCAGTCCTTGAGCCTATTGATATGCACGCGTTGCAGGGATAAACGTGACTCTAAGCAACAGGATATGGAAATAAGTCCCGTGGTTTGATGGAAAATGATTTTGAGGAAACCGTGGTTTAAATATAAAATGGATTATGAAATGGTATGTCGGGTCGGGGACCCTAAATGGTTTTGGATTTTTGGATTTATATCTATGGCTTTGGGCGGTGGCCCACATGGTTGTTTATGTATGGTTGTGGTATTCCACTGTTTTGGGCGGAGTTCCCACACTTGGTTTTTGGTTAACGGTTTTTGGGCTAAGGCCCCAATGACTCGGTTGAGCAAACGTTTTGTTTACTAGTTTTCGTGGCATGCATACGTTTTTATTGGAGGGCATAAATGTCTTATAAATGTGTTTAATAAACTTATTGGTTTTTGTCCACTCACAGCTTTTGGTTTTAATGCCCTTCAGGTTGATTACGGTTGCGACTGCAGCAGGGACTGGGACATTGCACACTTCCTCCATCGATCCTTGCGCACTCTGGATGGCCCACTTTGGGCAGTGATTCTTGGTTATCCCTTGTCTAACACCCTTGTTGGACGGGAGCAGGACACATTCCATGGTAATCCCGGGGGGACTGGGATGGGTCCTGTCACTCCATCGGCTGCCCGACAATAGATCGTGCATCGTGACCTCTCCGGAAAGAACATATCCCAGTCCGGAGGCGAACGTCGTATCGTCCGTCGCCGTGCACAGAACACTCGCCGCAACCACGATTCAGACCTGTAGGTCATTAATAGGGCTATATGCCCGAGGCAAAACCAAATGGGTCTCATGCCCGAGTTTATCCTTTTTCAATCCAAAACCATTTCATTTAAACCAACAAAGAAAGTACTAACCCGTATCGGCACCGTATAAGGCCGTAACCTCGAAATACATGCTAATACATAACCACACACAAATGCACTCATGGCATTACAAAACATGTATTAAAACATATAATAAACATTTATGCTTGCACCAATTTAGAAAAAAAGGTCCACTCACAGACCGTCCGAGCTGCCGCATCGATATGTGTGCCATACAACTCTCCTAGGCCAATCGTGGTCACCGGAACTCCCAAACCTGTCCAAATTGTAATAGAGGGTTGCTAACTACCTTATTAACCCCTCACTAAAACCCCGTAATTTTTTCTAATTTTTAACTATTTTTAAACTCGATCCTAAACCTTCGGACACCCCGAAACCTATCGAAACAATGTCTGATCAATACGAAACCATTCCCAAAATGTTCGTTACATCAAATAGATGATTTCACATGTTGGAAGTTTCCCCAAAGGACTTTTTACACGCCCTCACACGCCCCAAGAAGGTCCTGCGTGTGGGCCCCACGCGCCAGGACACTATTCAGTCATCTTCAACCTCAAGCTGGTCCGAACTGACCAGTTCTCTGCAATCCGGTCCAACTAGACCGCCGTGACCGGTACAGGTCCATATCCTCCCATTTTTTCGTCCTTTTTCTTCCTTCTTTCCACCAATCTTCCTACTTTGATCCTATGAATCTAAATATATGAATCAAAACATCAAAAACCTACAAAAATCCATCCATCTGATTTCCCTTCCACGGTTCAACTTTCCCAGATTTTCCCCAGGGGTTTCTCAACCCCTCACCACCACCAAAACCACCTTATTACTCCCCTAGAAACCTAATAAACCTTACCCAACCATCCAAAACCGTCCATAATAGCACAAATCGAAAATAAGGAAAAATGGGCCAAACCGATACCTTTGTCGGTTTTCCTCCTCCACACCGCCGTCCACTGCGATTCAGGCCTTCCTGCAGCCTCCCTCAGTCCTCAGCCACTCTCTGCCTTATCCTCAAATTGAACCAAGTGAAGGGGGAAGAGATTGGGGTGTGGGTTGTACAGAGATGGAAAATGGTGAGATCGGGTTTGGGTTTGGCTTAGTATGCACGAACAAAGGGATGGGTATGCATGTATGGGAAACAATGAGCAATGGATGAGTGACACTTGTCAGTTGTCACTCATCCATTGGGCCAATTTAAAATATCTAGGGCCCACTTGAATACAAAATTTCCCCGTTTCGTAAATCGTACAATAGTGACCTAAAACTTCCGTGAACCGTAACTTCTTCGTCGAACGTTCTAATTCGACGTGCCGTCTGTCTACGAATTCGTATCATCTCAATCTACGTAATGTTCCTCGGCTCTCAGCCATCGGACATCCCGATTAAAAATTCAACTATTTGTCACTTTTAACCAAATTACCAAAATACCCATGAACTTCCAAACGTCATAACTTCTTCCTCGAATGTTGAAATCTAACGTGCCACTTGTCTATGAACTTGTGACATCCCGAACTACGTCATAGTCATCCGCCAAAGCCCATTTGACCGCCAGAACGAAAGTCAACGTTTTACCCACGACTAGGGGCAAAACGATCATTTTGCATCGTTCGTCCGATTTCGCCCAACTAATCACGGATTAATCTCACTAATCATGATTACTCACTAATCTAATTCCAGAATTCGGGACGGGTCGTTACACCCAGAGCAGGAGCAGCACGACCACGATGTAACAACCCGTCCCGAGAATTGGGATAAGTAGAGTGATTAAGGTGTGATTCGTAAGGTTAATCAAGGGTTAGGTGGTCCCGAGGGGTCCGGGAACTTAGAATGACGATTTTGCCCCTAGGTCGGGCAGAAATGTTGACTTTTATTTCGGATGGTCAAATGGGAGTTGACCAGTGACTAGGACGTAGTTGAGGACGTTACGAATCCGTAGGCAGGTGGCACGCCCGATTCCGACATCCGAGGAGGAAGTTGTGATGTTCGGAAGGTTGAGGGCATGACCGTAATGTGAGTGAAGTAGGGGGAATAGTTGACTTTTTCTACGGACGAGTTTTGGTACGTTGACCTAGGATGGTTAGATAGATCTCGTCGTCCTGAGTTCGATGACAGGCGGCACGTATGCATCGGACTTACGATGAGTGAGATACAGGTCTAGAACGTTAGTGGCGAAACCGTAAAATGAGTTAAAAAGAAGGGTAAATTGGTCTTTCTGCACATTGGGAATTGTGCAGAAAGAAAGAAATGGACGGTTGAGATTGAGCCACATGTGAGATGAAGGGTAGGATGGTGACACATGGCAGGGGTGTAGAGGATTCTGGTGGAATCCTGTATGTGCGCGGTCCTAATTAACTGGGGTGCACCTGTGTGTGCCCGTGGGTTGTTCTTCGACACAGATAGAAACAGGGTGAGTTTGTGAGGAGGAATTGAGGATTGATCGTGTAGGTTGATGAGTTCTGGTGAGTGAAGAGTGATCAGAAGGAGGTTGAGAGATGCTGGGGTGGTGCTGAGAAGGTAAGAAGTGTGCAGGTGGTGTGTGAGGGAGTTGAGAGCCACGGGAACTTCAGAGAAAAACAGAGAGGAACTGAGGGAGCTGGTGGTGCTGTGGCCGTGTGTACGTGCGATTGACCTCGAGAGGAGGCTGAGGCGACGTTGTGGACTCCAGGAACCGCGGCGGCGAGCACGGTGGTGGACGGTTGCAGGTAATCCCTTATCCTTGTAAATTTGTCCTGTTTTCCCGTCGAGTTTTGAATCGAAAGTCGTGAGTCTAGGGGTTGAATCGATGGGTCTTTAGTGGTTTAGGGGATTTAGTTGAGCCCTAGGAACCGTCTGGTTGTGTTGCCGTGACGAGAGGTGCACGGTGGTGGTTGGCACGACGGAGGGCCTCTGTGTGCCCTGTTTTTCCGTTCTGTTTCAATCCAAGAGTCGTGATCCCAGGGACTGAGTCGAAAGTTTAGACGAGTTGGATTAGGTTAAGTAAGGTCCTAGGAAGAGTCTGGGGCAGTCACCGTGACGGGGGGTGACCGGAGTGGCTGGATTGTGAAACAGGGGAGTTCAGGCCGTCTGGTTCGAGTTTGAGTCGACGGTGTAGGGGCCGTGTCGAGTTCTAAGGAGGAGGGGGATGGATAGCTTAAGGTTGGACGAAGAGGATGGTGAAGAGAGGGAGGAGAATGGTGCAGGCACGGCGGTGAACCGCTCTCGCCGGTTCAAACAGCAGGCACTGTGTCGAGCCCGGTTTACGCAAGGTTGACGGTGGCACTGTAGCTGGCGCGTGGGGCCACGCGCAGCCACTTTGGGCGGCGCGTGGAGGCGCGTGCGGCGGTTCTGGGAGAAACGGTCAACATAGTTTTTGGTCTAGGAGTTGTTGTGAGTTCGATGGAGTTGGTTTCGAGTCAATCGGACGTCGTTTGAGGTTCGTTCCGTGAGGGTGAAGGTTTAGGGTCCCGGGTTCTTATGTTTAGGATTCGGGGATTTTTGAGGGAATTTAAGTGAACCTTCGTAGACGTGTTAGTGACGTAATTTAACGGTGTTTGACAGGATCGGGATTTCCCGAGGAAGCCGAGGAAAGGGCTGGACGTTCGGGACGCGAGTAGGGCTCAGTACTGTGATAAATGGGTTATGAAATATGATTTGTGATTACATGGGGTTTTGGTATGGAAATGGATATTTTCCGGATTTGGGTTCGGAATGACGGTTCTGAATGCCGGAAGGGCTTCGGACCAGTGATTTCGGATTCGGGTTTGGATATGGATTGGTAAATGGTTTTCAAATGATTTTGGGATTGGATTTGCTGGATCTGGTTGTTGGGTTTAAAGACCCGGATATATGTGACGGGGGACCGGCCGGATTGGGTTTAAAGACCCGGATTGAGTTTAAAGACTCGGGAGTTTAAAGACTCGGATATATTGATTTTCCCCCGTAGGCCTTGAGTTTAAAGACTCGGGAGTTTAAAGACTCGGATATGATTAAGGCCTGGATTGAGTTTAAAGACTCGGGAGTTTAAAGACTCGGATAGATCCAGCAGGTTTGATCGGGAAAATGATGATTTGGTGATTATGGTTTTGATACGGTTTCTGATACCCATGCTATGGTTTCTTATGGTATTTTATAGTGTTTCTGTTTCTTATGATGTTTATAATGATTATTTTATAAATGTGTTTATAACTGTTGGTTATGCATGTGGTTTCAAAACGGAGGGTTAAACTCGGTTTTCTTATAAAATGGTTTTTGAACTTTGGTACTTTCTGGTCCACTCACATTTTCTGTTTTAATTGCCCTCCAGGTTGTGGAGTGAGCGCGGGGTCTTGACGTCGAGGCAGTGTCCGAGGCATAGAAGTGACGTGAGGGTTCCCAGAGTAGAGTAAAGGCTTCTGGGTGCGTGTAGTTACCGAGTTATTTTCTTTGTATGATCGTACTATGTTTTGTAAATGCTACGTTCGAGACTTTGTGTCTAATTACTCCTGCGTTTGACTGGTTAGAATGTGAGTAAGTTTTACTTGAGGTTTGTGTCGGGGAGTCAGACGGGAGCGGGATTTACCTCGGGTTTCGGGGTGAAACCGGGGTGGGTCCTGACACACGACGCCTCACTCTCATCTCTCCCTCTCGACTCTCATCGACATCGTCTCCTGGCTCTACTCTCATATATCTCACCTCACAGACTCTCTATATTCCTCTCGACTCTCATCGACTTCGTCTCAGTGTCTCACTGCTCAGCCTCATGACTCACCAGCTTCGACCTATCCATCTCCATCTCCCTCATCCTCTCCGTCTTTGTCGAAACTCATCTTCAACCTCATCCTCTCCGTCTTTGTCGAAACTCATCTTCAACCTCATCCTCTCCTGTGATTTCTTCGACCTCATCATCTTCGGCCTCACGGCCTCGCTTCCCTCCCACGATTTCTCCTTCTCCCACGATCTCGCCATCTCCCTCTAAGTCATCATCTATGTCTCTGTCGAACTTGAAGCTCGATCCGTCGTCTTCAAACTTCGAAGCCCACGGCCTCCTCACCCTCTCCCTCGTTCTCTCCGTCATAGACGAAAATCGGTTAAACTAGTCCAAAATCAGTTCAAAATCGAACCAAATCGGGTTAATCGGATTTCAGTTCAACCGGTTTTGAGACTGAGAATCGGACCGAACTGAAACCGATTCTCAATCCGGTTCAGTTTCGGTTTCAGCAAAAAAAGGGTAATGAAAAACCGATTAACAAGCCTACTCCCTCACACTATTCTCTTTTAACCTACATTTCTCTCTTTCCTCTATTCATGTAGGCTGCACTCCATGCTCTATGAAGGAAAAAAATTATTTAAATTTAAATATTTCATACTAATAAACCTAATAATACACCAAGAATTATAATAGGAATGACATATTGAAAAGACAATATTTACATCCCAACTTAATGGTACAGTCTCATATCACCCCTAGCTTTCAATCATCAAACTGTCTTGCATTATACCTCAATTGGAATCATTCATTTTTTAAATCATCATATCAAGATTATCTCTATACAAAGTCAATAAAATTAAAAATTATTTAGTCATTGATATATATTAATTAAATAGACTGTTAGACAAAATGATCTTAATTTTGAGTTATTTAATACATATGAATGACAAAACAACCTCCAATAATCTAACTCATTGATTTTTTTTTTTACAGATATAATCCTTATGTGATGATTTTAAAAATGATTTAGAATGTATGATTAATGTGGGATTCAAGTATTTTCACTATTGAAATCCAACGCAAGATCCCATTTCTCTCTCTCTCTCTCTCTCTTCCTTCTTTTTGTCCCCCAGCTCTCTATCTCTTCCGTCTACTGTATCTTTTCTCTTTGCCTATGTATTTATACCTCATCTTGCCTTTCAGGCTTTCACCCCCTCCACCGCCCTCCATACATAAAAACCACCCAGCTTTTTCCTATTTGCACGGTTGCACCCACCACCAATTTCATCAACGACTCATTATAAACCAATCAAATGGCTCCACCACCTCATTCATCATCATCATCAAGATGGTGCCCAACCCCAGAACAGCTGATGATCCTTGAAGAGATGTATAGGGCCGGGATCAGAACCCCAAATGCCTCTCAAATCCAACACATCACTGCCCAGCTCTCTCTCTATGGCAAGATTGAGGGCAAAAATGTATTTTACTGGTTCCAAAACCACAAGGCAAGAGACAGACAGAAGCTCAGGAGAAAGCTCTGTAAGCAACTCCACCAACAACAACTCCTCTATCATCATCACCATCACAATTCTCATCATTACCATAATTACCCTTACCACCATCATCATCAGCACCAAGCCCTTCTTGGCTACCTTGATAGTACCCCTCCTCCTCCTCCTTCATCTTCTCTTCACCACCAACCTTCTCATCCAAGCAACTACTCAGCAACTCTCTCTCTTCCTCCTCAGGTAATATATATGATATGTATATATCATTTTTCATTTTTTACGAGAGAAATTTTAACGTACTATCTCTCTCAAAGATTATTATTCATTTTATAGATCATATTAATTATGAAATGACAGTAAAATCAGCGAGCGACTTTGTTAGGGTTTGAGTATTATTTCAGCTTATTAACTCTCTTATAGTAGCTAATTAAGTAATTAGTAATGCAAGTCTCCTCATCCCTTTCAATTTCTTTTTTGAAGCAATATATAATTATCGTAAATGACAAAAACATCTGTGAAAGGGAAAGTACGGAAAGGGCAGAACTGTTCTTTTTCCACAACTAATTAATAATAATATATAAGGGTTCATATTGCATCACGTAGCGTGTTGATATCATATATTGATTTGTAAATTGATTTCTTCAAAATCCTCTAATTTTACACTGCTGATTAATTGTTTTTTTATTTTTCCTTTTTCTTTCTTCGGAATATATATAATGCTATGTGTTGGCATTGACGATCGGGTTCTCTTTGATTTGGGGCACTTATATATAGGCGGGAGTTGAAGATTCAGCGATGAACTACACGTGGAAGATGGAGATCCCAGAGAGGGTGGAGATGGAGAAGTCCGTGATGAGTATGTATGGGCGTGATTGGATGATGATGATGGATATGGGCCCACCCTCCCCATGCTGTAGTAATACTAGAAGTAGTGCAACTTCTGCTACAACAACAGCTACTACAACAGCTACTGCGAGACCACCCCTCAAGACCCTTCAACTCTTCCCTATCACGAATCTCAAAGAAGAATCATCCACATCCAACCCTCTCATCTCTTCCCCTGAGTAAACAAACTCAACTTCAATTCTGTGGTACGCTACTACGTAAGTACGTCGTTGAAAATTAAAACCATTTGTGAGATTAATTGCTTAGTGTACGTCCTGGTTTCTGTTATGCATGTAATATGAAAGATCTCGTTTGTATACTGAGTAATAGCTAGTAGCTAGGGTTATGGGTCTTATAACTACTGTCGATCCATCAGTCTACGATGCACGTTAAATTCATATGTATTAGAGAAGCAATCGGTAAATGATATTCAAATAACAGTAGTTACATACTTATGACTTAATTAAAGTTGGAGACAAAGTGACTACTGTTGTATTTGCAGTGGTTCTGAAATATTGCATGCAGTGGGTGGGGGTTAAAAAGGGTGGCTAGTGTTATGCTTTGTATTATTTCTTTGTTGCAATTCTTAGCTTGTCTCTTGTGTGTAGATTTAAAGCTGACATGTTGCAAACCCAGTACTCGTTGTTACTTTAACAACTGATATTGATCCCATCCTTGAGTGCATTATAATGTAATCATGTACAACTCAGCTTTTCAGTTTTCGCTTGGTCTTGGATCTTTCGAACAACTCAATGCAATACAATTTGTCTGTTTTATTTAAATATATATTTCATGTTAAGATTAAAATTGATATTAATTAGAGAATAAGTGATTGAATTAGAAAATAGCAGTATATAATAGAAACTCTAATATTCAAACATTTCAATTCCTATATTACGATTTATGACTCTCTCTCTCTCTCTCTCTCTCTCTCTCTCTCAGTCTCTCTCTCTCTCTTGTAGTTTTGTTAGGTTACAATCTTGCAACATTGTTGTGTCAGATAAGAAAACGACAGCTACTATATATAATGACATTCAAACAAGGGCGTGGTTGATAATAGACCAAACGACTCTACAAAATGATATGTCTAATGAACCCAATCAACGACAAATCGTACAGACAATACGAATAGACATTTTATTATTGATGGAAAGGATGGTCCCAAACGACATGTCGAGGGCTGCACCTTGCTTAAGACTTTTCATTTCACCATTATGGCATTATACATAAAGCAAACTACGTAGAACTTTCAAAATTATAGGCTAGCTCATTTTTTAAATTTTATACCTATTTTATTAGACATTTATAACCGAATACCTACATTGCTAAAATTCTTAATTTTTGCCCCTCTGCTAACCATTCTTGAGTACGTGGAAGTGTTCAATGCTTATATGAACCCCTCTGCCCCTCTAAAATTCACACTTTGCCCTTTGAAGTTCGATATTCCCTTTTTTTATTTATTTTATTTTAATTCTTTCTATATATAAATGAAGGAAGGAATATTTTTTAGTGTCAATAACGATTAGATGAAGAAAACTGAAACGAAAGGAGTGTTGTATTTCTGCTATATATTCAAACGTTCATGATGTACATAACCTAATATAGGCATTCACAAAGGTAATAAGTTACATTACTTAATTACATGAGCTAAATATAATACTGTACGTATTACGACCATGCGATTTATAGATGTTCATCACTCATATTAGAGCTGGATGGATGATCGATATATATAATTAATATTATCCCTGACTATAATACGTGCTTATTACAATAAAATTATCCGTTTTCTTCTAACTGTACAAAGAATACGACTACAATGTGGATGGCTGGTTATTCTCTAGAAATTCTCCTTGTAGAACTGGAAACGGGTTGATGAATGTAGGCTAAATTCTAGGCACAGTTGCTTTAGCGTTTTGACAAGTGTTGGACTTCCGCAATAGAAGACACCTAAAACAATGAAGACAAGTGGTAGTAAACCATAAAATACAAGTAGCTTGAAGACTCCGAGCCTAGTAGTAGGCATGAGCTGGTAAACGAAACAGAACATTAAAGAGATGATTTAGCGTACCTATTCGAGATGATTCATGGGCGGCAGCCAAGTCAGTGAACACCTTTCTCCAATTAGGCCTTGCAAAATGTGTTTTTATCTGTCATACAGTTACATTTCAGAAATGAGATCCATGGCATAAGCAATACTTGTGTGGTACGCTATGCTTCTAAGTGAGAATCATACCCGACTTTCTGAGACGACATCAAATCCATTCTTAGCATGTTGCAGCCTCTGCACCATAGCAATAAGAGCAGACCGCGCGTCTCCTTCCTCATAGACGCTTGTCAGATAGTTGTGCATTTCTATCATGTGCTGCAAAACAACGGATATTAGTGAAAAAACAAGTGAGACAGAGTGGATGGTGGTCGGAGTTTCAATTTTTAAAACTCACATTTTGATCACATTCTGCAATGTCATCCATCACGCCTTTGAACCATTCAAAAGAAGCCTGTTCTCTTGTTATCCAATAAAAGTATGCTCTTTCTGGACCCTTTTTTTGAGCACCACCATTGGAAAGGTTTACTTCGGTTTCTGAGGACGTTTCATTGTTGCTCTTGTAGCTCCGGTTGCTCCTTACCGATTCCTGCATCATGAGTTAACTAACTTCACTCGTTAGTTACAATTTACATTAAAAAAGTCCCCATACCCACAAAGTGTCAAGAAGTCTTTTGGTTCTTGACTTACAGAACTATAAGCATTGTTGTTTATTCGATTTATGATGTCTTTTATGATGCTGATGAAGGGAGTTGCTCCAATTCCCAGACCTATTAGCAACAAGATGTCAAAGTTCGTGTATTTTTGAGCAGGTGCTCCATATGGACCTTTAATGACGATCTTTGGATATCTGTCATACAAATATACAAGTTAGAAGTTGCTGATAAATATAAAAAATTGCAGTAAAAGCATGCTTGGCTCGGCCAAGATGATATGCTCACCCTCCAATTCCATTAGTGTAGTTTGAATGCGCTTTCGTTTCTATTCTAACAAGACTTCCCCTTCTAGTTTGTGTACTTTGTTGCTGACCCGAGACCTGCACAAATGTTTCAGGAAACATTTAAAGGCAGGTTCCGATAAGTAAAGAAAATGAAAGTGTATATTACCTTTTCAAACCTTTGACTAAGCTCTGAAGTCCAGTCTCCCACACTTCGTATGTGGACACTCAAGTAATCGTCCCCTGGGGCAGAGGTGATGGTGAAGGGATGCCTGCATTGTTACATCAAGTACTTGAATATAAAGACATTATGGCTTTCTGACCATAGCCCTGTACTTTTACAAATTATTACCATTCAAAACTTGAAATGTCAGGACACTTGAGAAAGAGGTACATTCCACTTTTGTACTTAAATCCTTGAGGTTTGCTCAAGTACAAAGCCAGAACATTTCCTGTATAGATTACCGCCTGCAATATTCATCAAAGAAGAAGATGATCATGGATGGATTAAATCGAGTTTTATAGATTTTCAGTTAATATATGGTACAACTTCCAGTACTGACCTTTTTGACATGTACAGGGTGATTAATCTCTTTGATGACTATGATAAAACTTTCGATCGCATATAGAAAGATAGGAAAAAGAATATACATCCATGTCTGCAAGAAACACACAACATTGATTCAGCACGATGAATTTCAACCTGGAATTTGACATTGAAAATGACTAAATAAGAAACAGCAGATATCATACCGTTTTCTTGTACCATTCTTTTGCGAAAACTAGGAAGTAACCATGTGCGACAAAGAGAGCATACGCTAGAGCCAGCAGATGATGCGAATACCAGAAGGAATTGAACCCTGACAAACAGTTGAGTGGCCATGGTATGTTGGCATTTGTTCGCATTGAGTTCAGTGCCAGAGTGAAGGAAAAGGCCATGAGAATCGTCATGAGAATCCCAGTGTAGCCTGGAATTGTATTAACCAGGTCCATGTAGGTTGGTTTCTTGTAGTAGAAGTAAGACCCCACAACTTCCATGAACTCATCATTTGGACATGTTGCCAACCTTGGAAAATCGCAAGTTAGGTGCAAGATAGCATGCAGACCAGTTCCGATTGTGATTCCCAGCGCAATCAACTTGTGGAAATTGATATTGTGATCAAAAGGGATTAAGTTGGTGAGAAATGTTGATCGAAGCGCAGTGAGAGTTCCCCGACAAACTGGGATAAGAATGAGGGCCATGTTGAACTTGAGCGTCTCAGCAGCACCTTTGGCAACGCAAATGCAGACACCCATGAGTTTGTATAATCCTCTCTGCTGGTATTGTTTGTACTTCCAAGTGAAAAGGCCTATGTTTACTGCTAACCACAATGTCACGATCCATATTTTCTTCCAGTTTTCGTGCACAAGTTCTGCGGTTGTAGATAAAAATCTGCTGATAGGAGTCCTGTATCTTTTCGGGATCATGGTTCTTGTGAGGGATTGCCTTCTCATTCCACTCTTTTCATTTTCTCGGGACACAACCATTTCTCTCAGTAGGGTTTCTAGCTGCCACATCTCTATGTATCCATTGTGGTCTGGGTCAAGCTCTTCCATGATCAAAGATGCATACGACGAAGCTTGCTGCTTAAGCTTCGCTAGCTTGTTTGTGGAGGCACTCAAAACTATAACCTTTTCATAACAAATTTTAGAAATATATATATATATATATATATATATATATATGATTCACACTAACATGGAATCATCTAAAGAAAATGACATGAGCAAGCGTCTCTCACCTCTGTTACCTCTTCCTCTGAGAGCATCCCATCGCCATTCTTGTCACACCTAACAAAATCATCAACTTCGCTTATTCTCTTTTTTTTTTTTTTTTCGGTGTTTTCAAAATTAACAACTTTAAGAATGGAGAGTTTTCTTTCTTACATGTCGAAAAATATCTGAAGCCGGGCTTCCATGTCATCATTGGTTATGTCTTCCCAAAACAACCTCAATTCTTCAAGAGTTATCCAAGCTTTTGCAGATACTGCTCTTCTCCTAGACAATGCATCGAACAGCTTGCCTGCAAATTCCTTCGAATCTCCTCCCATCCCTACAAAACAAAATCTTTAACAATCTCATACACATTGCTATCATGTTACATAATTACAGAAAGGGCCAGGTTGCTTACCAATGCAAATCCCAAATTTGTCCCTAAGTAGCCTACCATCCTCGGCGTATTGATGAAACCGCTTCTCAATATGCTTCCATGCCTCTGCTTCTTTCCCGGTGACGGTCCTATCAAGAAAACGCAAGCTCTTAATCCCTTCTTTCCCTGCGGAATCCCCTCCCCCGCGGCCGCCGCCGTGATTGCTTCCCTGAAGCCCATTTCTCTTCCTTATGCTGCTGGTATTCCTGTTCAATGTTGGCTCTTTATTGGAATTTTTGGTCACATTGGATTCTGTGTTGACGGGATTTAAAGGAACATCGACCATGGGGTCAACGTCAATTCTTTCAAGATTCCATTTGTTTGGCTCGTTTTGATCATCGTTTTCTGACATGTTCATTGCTACCATGAGACAACCACCATTAGTATTAGCTTGAAATTTACAGGTCCCTTATGATGTAGATAGAGAAACAAGGGAGACATGTGGGTGTTGGGGAGAAAAGAGAGAGATGAAAGGGTCAAATTGGTGGGAAAGGAGGGAAGAGCAATGGGAGGTTGAATTAGTTTGGTTACTTCTCAGTCTAATAATAGGACAACAAGCATATTACAAAGTGAATATTATAGCCGAAGCAAATTTCCAAATTCCAATGATTTGTTATGTTGCTCAAATTGTAATAACTTCTAATAAGATCACCCTGAAATAACGTGGGCCAAATCCCATTTTACTAATATAATAGTACGAAAAAACGTAGATATTAATTTGAGTGTACTTCATATAATAGTATGATGATTGTTATATGGTATACGATGATGATCAAACGCTTGAAACCTCGTCCGTTCATCGTAAGAACAACGTCAAGCTCCCAATGGTGATAAGGACGGGTGTAGACGATTCCGCCACCTCTGCCTTGGCTCGCAAGGTTTTGCCCCAGCTGCATGTCCCACCCTCGCTTCGTTAAGCCCTAGCCGATAAACTAATTAACGAAGCCACCGATGTGGCATGGAGGAAGCAACTTATGGGTTTCGAACGCGTGTATGAGTGTATCTATGTATGTCTGTGGAGATTGATATTTATGTTGTGTATGAAACGTCATTGAAGGATTTTTTTTGGTACCTCAATTTGTTAGGGCAAGTAAGTCGTCGATTGAGAAGTTGGAGAAGGTGAGAATGGAGAAAGAAATGGTTACGACACTATCCCTGTCGTGTTCGATTTGTTTGGAGGAGATTGTGGTCGGTTCGGAAGCAACTCGAATGCCATATGTTCACATCTTTTATCACGAAGACTGCATCGTGGAGTGGCTAGAACAAAGTAAGTTTTGTCCGTTGTGCCGGTTTGCTATGCCTACGGGTGATGATCATGATAAATCACAGCAAGAGTTGATGATCAACGAGGATATGCCTAACGCAATTGTTTGATTCATGCAGGGCCGTCCCAAGCTAAATGGAGGAGAACTAAGACAAAAATATAAATGAGGCTTTTTAATTTAATATTTAACTATAATAAATAATATATTTTAATTAATTTAGTTTGAAATAACATTTATAAATTTTACTTTTAGAATGAAAAATTGTCTGTTAACATTTGTACTTCACTTGCTTAATTGCTTGATAGTCTTGGAAGAATGTCAATTGATTTTTAAGGAAATAAAATAACAACTTTGAGAAGAAAAAGAAAATAGAGTAAATTAACCTAGAAAAATCAAATTTGTCATTATATTTTTCTCAACAAATGTAGCTATAAAAATAATTATAACAAAATGAAGGGATCTCAAGTTTGAATTGAATCATTCTTTTATATAGAATAAATTATACAAATCAGAGATTGAAATTTGGGAAGAAGATTTATACCTGTTTGGGGGTGATGTGAATTTATGCAGCCACCCAAGATATGAAGCAAATGGGGTATTTTGGCTTGATTTCTTGGAGGGTGTTGGCTTGACTATGAGTGGGTTTTGGATGAATTTTTTGGGGAGTCTTTGGCTGGATTTTTGTGAAGGCTTTTGGCCAGATTTGTAGTAGGAGTAAGGGCAATCGTGGCTGGATTTTTAAGTATGGTTTGGCTGGATTTACTGCCAAAGGCATAAGGCCGGGTCAAGGGAAGAAATGCAGCTTTGTTTATTATGGGGCAGTTGGACGTCTTGGGAGAAGGAAGAGTCTTTGTAGGAACAAGGGTGGCAGTTGGGATTGTTGTGTTTTGAATTGTCAAAAAGTATGATTGATTGTAATGTTATTATTATACATATATATATATATATATGTCCAAAGTTGAAAGAACCCGTGGACTCACAATTCCAAAAAGCACTCATGGCTATGTATGTCTATATGGAAAAAGCAAAAAGTGAAGGTTATGGATGTACATGTATTATCCACTTGCATGTGTCATTGACAATTCAAAAGATTTGAATTGTCCCAGGTTTTCACACGCCACCTTTGTGGAAAAATGTTTTTTTTATTTTATTTATTATATATATATAAAATACAAAAAAATATGTAAAAGATTTTTTCTTGTCAATCGGGTCACATGATAGGACTGGATAATTAATTGTTTTGGCCGGATCGGTCTTGATAAAAGTCCTTGGCCGATTCAACAATATAATCTGTTTGTCGGCCTAATCGTGTGGCTTTTAGGCCAAGGATAAAAGGGTGGCCATTGATGGCCTAATGCCACTCAAATAAATTGGGGTTGGGTTTTAATTTTACTGAATTTAATTTTTTGACCCAACCCAAACTTGAAAGAAAATATGGATACGGGTCAGGTTCTCGACGAACCTCACCCGGCCTTGATTGCCGATTGGTCGAGATAGAGAAACAAATCAAGTCAAAATTATGTCAACATAGAACCTTCTCGTTCGGATCATTTCAATATCAATCCGACTTGGAAAGATTTGGGGGCCTGACTTGGAAAGATCTTGGGAGGCCTGACTTGGAAAGATCTTGGGTGGTCTCGATTTGGAAGGATTGCGGGAGGATCAAATTTGGAAGGATTTCGAGTGGCTCAACTTGGAAGGTTTTTAAGTCAGAAGAGTGGAGGCCAAGCATGGCCAATTCGTGGGTTGGCTAAACCCTATAAATAGCTAAGGTGAAGAAGAGAAATGGACATCAACCTCAACACACAAGCTTACTTTTATCTTGCACCTTTTCAATCCTTAGACTAGATTTTCATGTTCAAGTTCTAGTTAGTCAAGTTCTTCATTTTTCTAGAGTAAGTTTATTTTCCATAATACTTTTAATTACTTTGTTTTAAATTCAAGTTCATTTTTATTTAATCTTTATTTTTTATTCAAGTTCATCCATTAACGTTCGTTTAATAGTTTTACTTAATTGCTTCGTTAATTTTTAGTTTATTATTCTTGTCTTTAATTTTAATTATTGTTTTTCTTTTAAGTATCAATTTATTACATTTACGTTTAATTTTATTTTCTTCAAGCATAGTTAATTTTCACACTCAATTTAATTATTGCACTTGCACTTCGTTTACATAATCAAAAAATATAAAAATATACAAGCTCAAAGCCTAAACACCCTCGATCCCGAGGGAGTGAAAGAACTCAGGCCGAGAGGAGGTTCCTTGCTCGGCCCCACAATCATAAGGTTAGAAGTCGGCCTTAGGGGCGCACCCAATATTTACAATTCCATTCAGGCCATTTGGTGGCCGGGTGGTGGCACGCCTGCGCATTTTTCGAAGAAGGACCAAAATCCCTTCTAACGGTTTGATAAACCAAATCGAGGGAAACAATACCAAACTATTAAAAATAGAGAATATATAAATTGACAAGGAGAGTAGAATTTAGGCCTAGAAAATATGGATGAAAATGAAAGAAAATGAAAGAAAGAGGAATGTTTTTTAAAATCTCCAACATTTCCATGCACACGACCCAATATAAAAGTTGAAAATTTTGTTGAGGCCTTCAAGATTTGTATATATAAAAGTTCTCTTTAGGATAGTTTTTTAATATATATATATATATATATATATATGTAAGTATGGGCTCGGAAAAGATAAAATGAGGTTTTCTTTTAAAAATGCAGCCCAAGGCACAAGACTTGTCTACCTTGAGCTTGGGATGGCCTTGATTCACGGTGTATATATTTTTTTCTATTTCTTTGATTTATGGTTTCTTGTTACAAAAAGAATTTTCTTTTATATTTCAATAATATTGATATTTTAAGAATTTATGTCAATTTCGCATTTTAAGTTTTTACAAGACTATTATTATATGGATAATACTTGCATTATACCCCTTGATATCTAACTCTTTGTACCACTATTTCAATTTAGCGAAAAATCCTTATATATATATATATTTATCATAATCGAAATCATTTTAATTTCTAAATCATCATTTCAAGATTATTTCTGAAGAAAAACAACACAATTTGAGGTAATTTAGTTATTCATTGATAGGTATCAGACAAATCAACAATATCAATAACAGTATATTAAGATCCTTATTGTACTATCCATTTAATTTATACACATAAGGAGATGTTTACTTAGAAGTAATAAAAATCAATCAATGGAAATGATTCTCATTACAAAGTACTTTTGGGTTTATTTGCAAAATCAATTTTTTTAATAGGTGGGCTCCACGTGAAATCTTTAATATCATTACTCATTTTGGAGTAATGGAATTAACTAGGGGAGGTGTTAATAATTTCCATTACCCATTTCAGTTTTTTATGTACCAAAATTGTCCTACAACTTTTATAATAATTACAATGTTCAACCACAATAAATTTAAACATATCCTATTGTCTTTTAAACGCCTCAATAATCCCATGATTAAACCCTTTATTTATCTTGGTCTATCACCTCACCTCAAATATATCTTGTGATGACCCGGAAATTCGAAAAAGGAAAAAATTGGAAAAATTGGAAGGAAATGACGATTTTGCCCTTGGTTATAAGGGCCGAAAGTTGACTTTTGGAGCGGGACCTTGTTTTGAAATTCCGGATGGACCGTTGGATAGGTCTCGGGACGCTGAATCCATAGACATGCGGCATGCGTCAATCGGAGTTCGGATGGAAAAGTTACGAACCTTGGAACATTAGGGGCATTTTGGTCATTTGTTAAGGCAAGGGCAAAATGGTAAATTGGGCTGAAATTGGCTGATTCAGCCGTGATTGGTGACTCATTAGGCTCAGTAAGTGACATCTGTCACTTTAAGGCAACACTTAGTGGCAACTGTGAGCGGTGGGATAAATCGTTTAAATCCTTGTGTGTGTATGTTTGAAAAACAGAGACCATGACCTTGTTTAATCAATCTCCCCAACAACCAAAACCAATTGAGAACTGGTACAATTTAGAGGATGAACTAGAGTGAGAAACCAGTCAGAATAAGAGAAGAAAGGAAAATAATGACCCTTAAACCAGAAGACCCAAACCCGTGAAGTTCATACCTTTCAAAAATTCGAATTTAAATTTATAGCTCGAGATGCTTCAAATTGAGATTGAATTAAGTCTCCTGGGATCATTTCAACTAGGACCAGATCAACTGTGAAGAGAATTGAGGTCGTTTTGCCTTAGAACCGAAAGGGTGAGGACGTTGAATTTTCGAGTTTGAGTCGAGTAATTGGAGACATAGAACGATGAAATTGGACTTGGAAATATGTTTATTAGGATCCCGTGAAGCTTCCTGATGCACCAATTCAAAGAAAACACTGAGAATTGATGGAGATTGAGGGATGAACAGGGCCTGCGATAGGAAGGAAGTCGTGAAGTCTAATTCGATTGGATTGAGGTAAGGTTTCATGTAATTGTGTAACGACCCGTCCCGAATTCCTAGATTAGATTAGTGACTAATCACGATTAGTGAGACTAATCCGTGATTAGTAGGGCGAAATCGGACGAACGATGCAAAATGACCGTTTTGCCCCTAGTCGTGGCAAAGCGTTGACTTTTCGTTTGGGCGATCAAACCGACTTTGACCGATGACCGTGACGTAGTTCGTGACGTCACGAGTTCATAGACAGGTGTCACGTTCAAATCCGACCTTCGAGGAAGAAGTTATGACGTTCGGAAGTTTAGGGGCATTTTGGTAATTTTGGTTAAAAGGGGTCAAATGTTGACTTTTTGACCAAGAGGTCCGATGGCCGAGGACCGTGGACTATTACGTAGATAAGGACGATACGAATCCGTAGGCAGGATGCACGCTGAAATCGGATTTCGAACGGGAAAGTTATAGGTCACGGGAGTTCGATTTCACTATGCACGTACTTCGAGACAGGATGATTTGGCAAAATCTGATTGGCCAAGATATTTTCAGTGGGTCCCATGGATGAGTGACAAGTGTCACTCATCCTATTTTTCAATACCCCTAAATTGTAGATCTAGTTAATTAAATATTAATATAATTATTATTATTATATTTAATCTTTTCTTCATTTAGTCCTAGCCATCCATTCTATATTATCCTTTAATCCTCACCATCCATCTCATCTCTCCCATCTGATCTAATACCTTCTTCATCACACTTCATTCTTCTTCATTTTTCCTCAAACCCGAACACCCCATATTACCTCCATTTTTCCATTTTCTTCAAAACACAACCACCACACCTCACCTTCCATTGTATGTGCCATGAGTGACCGTGAGGGAGTAGGAGTGGTTGAGAGTGGCAAGGAACGGAGGTCCATGGCTGTGGACGACGGAGGACACGGCGGAGAAGAGACCGTGAGGTAAGGAAAATGTTCAAAAATCCAAATTTGAGTTTTAATGGTTTTTAATCGATTTCTTTAATTAGGTTAGGTTTCTGGGGACCCTAGGAGTAGAATAGGATTATTTTTGGGGTTGGGATGGCCGGAAAAGGCCGTGAACGGCCGGAGAAAATCCGGCCACCATTGATGGCGGATGGAAGCTCCGTTTCGGGTGGTTTTTCTTAGTTTTAGGGATTGGATTAGATAGGAAATGAAGAAATAGGAATTTAGGGATTAAAATGGGACCAAACGGACCCCGAATCAGTCCGAAAACCCGATAAAACCGTGCGGTGAACAGTGCCCCGTGAATAGTAACTGGTTCAGTTCTGAGGAGAATGGCGATGAACAGTGTTTTAGACTTTCTAGGGGCTCGTGAGGGCCCGTGGGCCATAATTTGGGAAAGTGTTCAACACAGAAAATCTTCTATTCGATGTAACAAAGATTTTGGGACTGGGCTCGTGTCAATCGGACATCGTTTCGATAGTTTTCGGGGTGTCGGAAGGTTTAGGGTCGGTTTAAAAATAATTAAAAGTTCGGAAAAATTACGGGGCTTTGGTAGGAGGTTAATTAAGTAGTTATTAACCTTCTATTAAAATTTGGACAGGTTTGGGAGTCCCGGTGATGGTGATCGGCTTGGGGAGCCGTATGACACGCAAATCGAGGCCGCAGCTCGGACGGTCTGTGAGTGGACCTTGTTTTCTAAATTGGTGCATGCATAAATGTTTATTATATGTTTTAATACATGTTTGATGATGCCATGGGTGCATTTGTATGTGGTTACGTATAGGCACGTATTTCGAGGTTTCGGCCCTATACAGTGCCTATACGGGTCTGTATTTCTTTATCGGTCTAAATGAAATGGTTTTGGATTTCAAAAGGATAAACTCGGGTATGAGACCCATTTGGTTTTGTCTCGGGCAAATGACGCTATTTACGACCTTCGGGTCTAAATCGTGGTCGCGGCGGGTGCTATGTGCAAGGCGATCAACCATACGACGCTCGCCTCCGGATTGGGATGTGTTCCTTCCGGAGAGGTCACGATGCACGATTCGTGGTCAGGCAGCCTGGGGAGGCTCGAATTCGGAGTGCTGACGGTTCAGGATAGCGATCGGTGAGGAGTACACCATGATCTTGTGGTGGTCGCGTCAGTTGATTCGTTCACGACGACATACCAGGATTGAGGGCGGTCTTGGATGGATGGTTGCACGCATCACTATGATCGGAGTCGTGACTGACCCTTAGATATCGGGCACGGTGCTCAGTTAAGTCATATGTTCGGGCACGAGACCCAGTTACTTTATGGTTTATGATTGCGGGTCAGGGACCCTACGTGGATTTCCAAGTTCATGACGGTTTATGGGAACCGGCATGAACTCTGGAAAGGTCATTGTGGTTCATGACGGTTTATGGGAACCGGCATGAACCTTTGTCAGGTCATTATGGTACATGACGGTTTATGGGAACCAGCATGAACCTTGGTTAATGGATGTTATGGATCATGACGGTTCAAGGGAACCGGGCATGAACGTTTATGTTATGTATATATATGTATTCATATACCTTCCTTTACTTCTATTATCTCCTCCGGGGAGGGTCGTTGGCCTGGTTGGACCCCGGAGTAGTCACGGAGCACCGACTGAGTGGAGTCACCCCCCAGTTGGGTTCCTTACTCTCAGGAAGGCTATGATTACTATTACCTCAGGTAGGGTCAGTGGTCTGCGGACATTGATCTTGACTTTGAGAAGACTCGGATTGAGACCTGGGTAGCACGCGCGTAGCTTTGGAAACCGTGACAGGATTGGTTGTGTAAATTATATGTGTATGTGATATAAATATGTGATATGTGATGTGCACAGGATTTGGGCAGTGGCCCGTGTATTTGGTTTCTTATGATTTTGGGCTAAGGCCCTAATGAACGGTTTGATAAATGGTTTTCGAACGCATGCTTGCTTTTTAGTGAAGGGTACAAATGTCTTCCTTATGAAATGTTTTATAAACTCTTATTTTGTCCACTCACAGTTTTTAATGTTTTGACTGCCCTTCAGGTTGACATCGGATGTGGACTGTAGCAGAGACCGAGATATCACATACCTCCTCCGGATCCTGGCGTACTCTAATGGCCCGGGAGGGCAAAGGTCAGAAATATCCCTTGTCTGACACTTCGTGTCAGACGGGAGCAGGGTCATCCCGCACTAATCCCGGGGGGATTGGGATGGGTCCTATCAAATTGAGTGTACAGATCCTTAATTAAGCCTATTTCGATGCAAATGGACGTTTGAATTGTTGAAAAGGATGTCGAATTGATGGAGAACTAAACGGGTCATGTCGCGGGTCGCAGGGATCCATTTTCAGGACAGTCGGGTAAGGACGATGCACTGCAGCATCACTGTGCACGACACGTGGGTTTCACGCGTAGCTACTCACGGCGGCGCGTGAGGGCTCATGGTGGCTTATCTTGAGGTAAGTTCAACATGACTTTTGTTCTATGCAATGTAACGAACATTTTAGCATTGGTTTCGAGTCAATCGGACACCGTTTCGATATTGTTTCGAGGGTCCAAAAGTTTATGTTATGTTTTTAAGTCGTAATTAATTCCCGAAAAATTATGGGAAATTAATATGATGTTAATTAAGTTACTAGTGACCCTTAATGATGAATTTGGGTAGGACTTGGAATTCCTGGAAGGTGTCGGAAATTATGGAAACGCATGCAGCTCGGAAAGCGAGCGGTTTGGACGGTGTGTGAGTGGACGTTTGTTTTATAAACTGATATGCATGCATAGTTAAATGTTTTACATGATTCATTGCATGATTTGAATGGAAATGATGTCATGATGACTTGGCATGATTATTTGTGATTTAATGATTATTTTAATCGATCTTTCAGGCACATTTTACGAAAAATGTGCAAGTGATATTTTGGGCTAGGCTCGGAGTCAAAATGCTTTCAAAAATGATATTTTGACTTAGTTGATGGGTCAAGGATGGTTTCTGGATTATTTTAATATTTTCAAATGAGATTTTACAAATTTACGCGTAAATGGTATTCGCCGCTTGAGACCCGGTCGGGAATGATTTTGACTTGATTTGAAGTCAAGGATTTGATTGAAATATTTTGGGATGTAATCCCAGGATAGTTTTCATTGTGATTGTGAGTGCCCAGACGGTCGGAGCTAGGGGATCACCCAGACGACCGGAGCTTGGGGGATATGATTGTGAGTTGTTTTTATGGTAAGCCAGCTTCTCGGATGCGACTGAGCCTGGATGTACCACTCGGATGTGTTTAAGCCTGGGGATGTGTTTGCCCAAATGTGACTGAGCCCGAGGGTTGAGCCCAGATGTGTCTGATCTCGAGAATGTGGCTGGATGGTGGCCTACGCGTAGTGCGATGTGACTATGTGATTGATTGTGCACTTGTGAGTAGTGTTGTTTGATGTTGATATTGATTGCGTACTGGTATTGAGTACGGGTTTTCTAGTCTTTGTGGCCAGGTGATTATGTTTTCATATGTTTGGCTTGAGAGCCGGGATTTGATACTTTTCATGTGATTTGGCTGGAAAACCGGTGATGGTGATTCATATGTTTTCCCTATGCATGCATGGTTTGATAAACTGGAGGGTAAATAATGTAATTTGAAATGTATTTTCAAATGATATTATTTTTGTCCACTCACACCTTTTCTGTTTTATTGACCCTCCAGGCCGTGGCACGACATTCGAGGTTGATCGAGAGGAGGAGGCATGATCGAAAATCAGTGCAGTTATCCCTTGTCTGACAGGTGCTAAGAGGTAGTTTCGGGACTTCAGTTGACTTGTCAGACGGAAGCAGGACCTGGCACGGTTATCAAAGTCCAGTTGGGACGTGTCCTGTCATATCTGCAATGAAATCTTTCAAAAAATGAAAAAGAACAGTTTATTTATTTATTTAATAAATTGAATGTTTCAGCAAATGAGTTTTGAAATGGCGATAGAAAAGAGAACACGAGGTTGAGAAAATTGGAAAAATAGGGCATTTTTGTAATCGACTAATTTTCATTCTTATTGATAATGGTAATCAAACAATAGCAATGAAAAGCATTCTCATTAATATTTTGATTATTTTGTTAGCAAACACCTCGATAAGAATTAATACCCATTATTCCGATTACCTAGTTCTCTCATTAGCTACTCTTTCATTACCCACTGTTCCCATTTATGGGACGTAAACATGCCTTAAATAGCTAAATTATTTCCAATTTGGTTGAGTCTTTATATAAATGATCTTGAAATGATAGTTTAGGAAATGAGCAGCTTCCATTATGATATATGTGTATATAAAGATTATTCGACAAATTGAAATAGTGATACGAGTAAGCATCACTAGACTGGAATACAAATATTATTCGTATTTATCAAGGTTATTTATACATACACCCCTTGATTTTTCTCATGTTTACACAAACAGCCCTTCAGATTTCAATAATTACACAAATATCCCCACAAGTTTCAAAACCCTTACGCATAATCCTTTCAGTTTAAAGTTTTATTTATAATAAAATAAATTACCCTTTCTGTTTAAAGTTATCTCATAACCAAACACCTTTCCTTAATTTTTATTTTTATTTTATAAAAACATTATGCAGTTTTTTATAAATAAAAAATAAAAAAAATTTATGCCATTTTTTAATAATATTAAAAAATATATAAAAAATTCTCCAATTTGTGAGATGGCTTAATATTTATAAAAAATAAAAAATTGAATATGAATTATAATTTACGTTAATAATTTTAAAAAATGACAGAATTTTTATTTTTTATTTTATTTTTATAAAATAGCATAATTTATTATAAAAAAATAGAAAATTGAGGAAAGGTGTTTGATTGTGAGATAGCTTAATCTTTATTAAAGATTGTTATCCAACGATAATTTTGTTATTATAAATAAAACTTTAAACAAAAGGAGGTATGCGCAAGGGTTTTGAAACCTAAGGGATGTTTGTGTAATTGTTGAAACTTAAAAAGGTGTTTGTGTAAATACGAGAAACTCAGAGGATATGTGTAACTAATCCTATTTATCATATCAATTTTCCACGATATTATTTTTTTCTATTTAGGATTTTTTTTTCCTTACAAATAAAAGAGAAACTAAAAAAAGGAAGAGCCCTTAAGACACCCGTACCCAAAGAAGTCAAACTTCCAAGTATCAATTACTGCATTTGGGAGCATTCTCATCCATCATTGTTTCATTCCTTGTTGAGGATTGTCAATGTGTTCGCCACAAAGTTAGATTCCCCAAGAACATGAGATAAAGGGGTGGCAAGAAACTTCCTCCACCATCTTCTGACATTGGCTACAATTCGAAGTATTCGCCATTGTGGTTTAAGCTTATTATTAATGGCATTTAAAATCACTTTCAAATCATCCTCAATAGCTGAAAGTTGACAACCAAGATCGACAGCCGCACTAAGGCCTTGAAGAAAGCCCAACCTTCAGCTACCAAACTTGACAGGACCTGTCCCCGAAGGACATAGATAATCGTGCCTGATCCTGCTCCCGTCTGACAAGTCAACCGAATTTTCGAAATTACCCTCAACACTTGTCAAACAAAGGATAACCGTACCTGTGCCCACTCATGCCCCCACCTCTCGAATAGCCTCGATCATCGCGTCACGACCTGCAGGGTCAATAAAACAGAAAAGGTGTGAGTGGACAAAAGTAAAGTTTTAGAAATACATTTATCAAAATACATTCTTACCATCCAGTTTCACAAACATGCATGCATATCATAATCATAAAACATGAGTAATAGCATGAAATCAACCAAGTATGAACAGTGGACCGATAAAATCAAAACATGTTTTCCCATGGTCCATAAAACTCATGTTCATCAAATCAGTTCATGATATAAAGTATCTGGACACAAATATCAATAAATCACAATACCACCAATCCTCAATATCCAATCTCAATATCCAAGTAACCGTCACGATATCAATGCAACGCGTGCAAACTCGAGTGTCTCATGTTCGAGTACCTCCCCAGGATCTACGACGTCTGGGGTGATATCATCTCCAGGATCTACGACGTCTGGACGATATCATCATAATCTCACACTCTTTAGATTGAGCCTCCCTCGGAGCTACTCATCTCTAGGCAGTGGATCGTGACTACTCCAAGATCTACGACGTCTGGAGGAGAATATCAAATCACAGAGGATGGTACATGTGGAACAGTCATCAAATCCAGTAATCTCATTTGAAAACCATTTATATCTCAAATCAAGTCAAAAACGTTTCAACAGGGCCTATGCCCGAAACATAGCTTTCACAAAGCAAGTTCCACAAATCCATCATAAAATAGTGTCCACAATTCACTTTATAAATCAAAATCATCAATTTAATCATATTCACATGTGACTCCAAATCCGAGTCAAAATCACTATTCAATTGAGTCTCATGCCCAAAATATTATTTTCACGCAATTTCGTGCAATCGCAACCTCAGTTTCCAATTTCACATAAATCCATAAAATGTATCCAAAAAGCATTATAAATCCATCAAATCAATCCCTGACTCATAATCCGCGTCAAAACCAATCTAAAATCCCGGGCCTTCGCCCAAAACAACAATATCACAAGTTTCTCGAAAATCGTGCCCAAAACAACATAATAATTCAGAAAATTGATAATCATCATATTGAAATATTAATCATGCCAAAGCATGTCAAATCATATCATAAAGCATTTAAAACATATATGCATGCATTTTCGGTAGAAAACAAAAGTCCACTCACACATTGTCCAAACCGCTCGCTTTCCGAGATGTACGCGTTTCCGTAATTTCCAGTACCTTCCAAGAATTCAAAGTCCTGCCCAAATTCAACATAAAGGGTCACTAATGACTCAATGAATATCATATCAATGTCCCATAATTTTTCGGGAATTAAATATTAATTTAAAACATAACCTAAACCTTCGGACCCTCTAAACAATATTGAAATGGTGTTTGATTAACCAATACCAAAATGTTTGTTACATTGAATGGAGTAAAACACCTGTTGAACATTTCCCCAGAAAACTCACCACGCGCTGCTACAGTGCAAGCACTGTTCATCGTTCTCACCCGTTTATCTGTAAAATGGGTCGAGTTGGCCCGCGTCTTGACCCGGCTAAATTCCTGTCAATTATGCATTGATTCCTTCAATTGAGTCATCTAATAGCATCGTTAGGAATCTAATTAGGGTTTTGTAATCCCAATTACATTATAACTTACCTCTATCCATCAATTCGAACTCGATTATTCGAAGAACACCAAACACTGTTCATTCATCGAACTTTATCAATTCCACTTAGTTTTCTTCAATTGATCCATCTAAAAGCTTCGTTGGACCCTCAAAAGCATATTTCCAAGGACAATTTCAGCCTTCAACCCCTCTAATTACTCGAACACAATCTCAAAAATCCAAAGTCCTTATCCTTTTGGTTCTAAGGCAAAACGACCTCAATTCGCATCAAATTTGAGCTGATCCTAATCGAATTGATCCTAGAAGGCTCAATTCCATCTCCATTTGAAGCATCTCGAGCTCTAAATTCCAGTTTGAATTTTTGAAAGGTAAGAACTTCACGGGTTTGGGTCTTCGGGTTTATTGTTTTCCTTTCTTTTTCTTATTCTGACTCGTGTCTCACTCTAGTTCCTCCTCTCATTTCTTCTCTTTATCCCTCTCACAGATCGATCAGACCGGGAGATTGAGGTCTGCTGTCTGATGCTCTCTTTTTCCTTTTGCACAAACGGTTTAATTCATCAATTCAAACCTCATCACCAATTGCCACTAATTGTCCCTTTACAGTGACATATATCACTAAGCAACAAATCCTCATCCAATTAGCAGGCACATGTGTCCTTATCTCCGTTTAATACACGGCTGAATCAGCCAGGACTAGTCAAATTACCATTTTACCCCTACATAGATAATTACCAAAATACTCCTCATAATTCTAGACCCATAACTTTCGCGTCCGAACTCTGATCGACGCATGCCCCCTGTCTATGGATTCAGTGTTGTTGATACCATATCGACCGACCACCCTAGCACAGGGCCCGCCAGGACAGGAAGACCGCCGACCGATCGCCTGATCGGCACCCTCACGGTCTACGGCCCGCCGATCGGCACCAAACACCAGACCCGCCACTCGGCATCTGAAAATGAACAGACGACAGCTGGCCGCGACAGTCACCTAACCAGTTCTGCCCTACCAACTCCCTGACGGAGGCATGTTGGGACTCCAGCTGGCGCCTCCTCCGGATATCCAGGATTTGTCAGACGACTCACAGCCACAAGGCACAACCTGCTCCGGAACAGTGGCTCACCTACTGGAACAGTAGCCCAACTGCCACAGTTATGACTACTATAAATACCCCGAAACCCTTCACAAAGGTAAGACATTCAGAACCGATCCAGAGCACTGTATTTACTTACCTCTCGGTACTCAGATACTAACTTAGGCATCGGAGCCCCTTTTGGCCGGCACCACACCGGTGTCTAGTCTTTGCAGGATCCCTGCCGAATAACAACGCCCCCCAGGGGGCCCAAGACACCACACGGCTGGTCCTAGCACCCCCAGCGGGTCTCATCGTGTTGGTCATTTCAGGATCAAACAATTGGCGCCGTCTGTGGGAACAGCGTAAACACCCACTAACTCACATACCTCTGCTCAACCCTCTACCAACGAACAATGTCTGCCGAGCGGGATGACGGTGAGCTCAACAACACCCCTCAGGGAGGTCGCAACCGAACCCGAGCCAGCCTACCTTCCGATGACATGCTCGAAATGCTGAGGACTCTCCGGTCGGAGGTAGCCGAACTCAGGAAAAGTAATGCTGACATCGAGAGTAGGAACCACGTGTGGGGGGAACAGCATGGAAGCACCCTGGCCATCTTGCAATCCACACGCGAGGAACTGGAGGAGCAGCGGGAGACAACCAAACGGGCATTAGCTGCTGCATCTCGTCGGCAGGAGTTCGATGCTTGCCGAGTCGAGATCGGTGACACCTGCCGACCCGAAGCAACCGGTCGCCTGCTCTTCCACCAGACCTACCTGCCTGGCCCCTCGGGAACACAGATCTACCGTGACGCCCACGAACTGCTCGACAGGAGAGAGACACAGGCTCCGACTAACCATCTGACTTACCCAACTCACGACCCCCACATCTAGGCACAACCGCCTCTGCCCGTACTATCTCAGGGCGCCCGGTCATGGTCTGGATCGGCACGTTGACCTGCGCAGCCTCCGCGGCTCTCCATCCAGCCTCCAGGCAGTCCCCCCTATCCGGTCAACAGACACCAGCCGGAGGACAATGCCAGTTCGACCACAGCCTCGTCTGGGCGGCGACCGACACAACCCAGGAAGCCCAGAGGCGGCAGCACAAATCATCCAATCGGCGACAGACCGATTGGGGCGGATCGACCCGATCGATCAGACGAGGTGGTCCAGGAACTCTTCCAGCGCGTGCGGGATTTGGAGGCCGCCAGACCCAAAGCTGGGACACTACCCCGACCCCGGACCAACATTGGTCCCTTCACGGATCGCATCATGCGGTACCGCCATGAAACGGAGGTCAAACCCCTGAAGATTGCCTTATATGATGGACAGGGAGACCCAGACACCCATATCAACAATTACAACTCCGCGCTCGCCTTCAGAAATCTCTCCGACGAAGCGCAGTGCCTAATTTTCAGCTCCACCCTCACGGGAGCCGCGCTCAACTGGTTCTATCGTCTGGAACCACAGTCTATCGACTCGTTCGACCGCCTACATACGGTCTTCTTGCACCAGTTCATGATCCAGAAGGATCGATTGTTCACAACCGAGGACTTGGGAACCCTCCGACAGGGAGATAGCGAGCCCCTACGCCAATACGCCGCTCGCTTCTGCTTGGAGTACTCCAAATGCCACGAGACGGACGACAAGTCCGCCTACCGAGCTTTCCGCAACGGGCTGCTAGAGTCCACCTTCAAGTACCACGCCTTCACCCAGGGATGGGACAATTACAATGAACTCATGAGGGCAAGCGGCAATACACGCCAAGGCGGAGCACTTCAACTCTCCACAGGTGGCGCCCCGACCTGACGTGAATAGCGCGCGCCTTCCACTTCCCAGCAACCGGCAGGCACAGTCACCTCCCCCAATTAGTAACGCGCGTACGGATCACCGATCTGACTCACACTCTGGTAAGAGGAATGGGGCGTACAACAATGAACATCGCAGGAGGGACAAGTACCACAACAAGGGGCAGGCATCGGGGCACCACCAGTCAGGCAAACCCCACACGGGACCCACCTCAAAGTACGAAACCTATTCCATCCTGAACACCTCCCTCGAGAATGTCTTGATGAACATCGAGGGCACAATCCCCAAGCCACGGGCGCGACCGACTGGCCCCCGCCCGGGCATCCAATCTAACCTGTACTGCCAGTACCACAAGTTCAACGACCATACCATCGACGAGTGCGTGGCCTTCCGCGACATCGTGGAAGCACTCGTAAGAGAGGGAAAGATCAACCAGTTCCTCCAGCAAGCGCGCTCCGCGCAGGGTCTGCCACAAATCAACACGATCAGTGAAGGCCCTACCATCTCTCCCGACGGCATGCTTCCTCTCTCCATCGGTAAGCACACTGTGACCGATGTGTCCCCACCATTTCCCCTCGGCCGCCTCTCCACGATCTTCCGGTCCGTACAGTGGGCAGCTTGCGAAACTCGGCAACGGGGACTCCTTTCAGATCGGACATACGGTGCACCTCCTCGGTCCAAGACTTGGGGGGCTACTAGGGATACATGGCGCAGCGCCCTGGTCGGTCGACAGGTACCGACCGTCACCGCAAGTCCTCGACCGAGGAAATCCACCTCAGTCAAAGACTTAGGGGACTTATGTTGATACCATATCGACCGACCACCCTAGCACAGGGCCCGCCAGGACAGGAAGGCCGCCGACCGATCGCCTGATCGGCACCCTCACGGCCTACGGCCAGTCGATCGGCACCAAACTCCAGACCCGCCACTCGGCATCTGACAATGAACAGACGACAGTTGGCTGCGACAGTCACCTAACCAATTCTGCCCTACCAACTCCCTGACGGAGGCAGGTTGGGACTCCAGCTGGCGCCTCCCCCGAATATCCAGGATTTGTCAGACGACTCACAGCCACAAGGCACAACCTGCTCCGGAACAGTGGCTCACCTACCAGAACAGTAGTCCAACTGCCACAGTTATGACTACTATAAATACCCCGAAACCCTTTACAAAGGTAAGACATTCAGAATCGATCCAGAGCACTGTATTTACTTGCCTCTCGGCACTCAGATACTAGCTTAGGCATCAGAGCCCCTTTTGGCCGGCACCACACCGGTGTCTAGTCTTTGCAGGATCCCTGCCGAATAACAACGCCCCCTAGGGGGCCCAAGACACTACACGGCTGGTCCTAGCACCCCCAGTGGGTCTCATCGTGTTGGTCATTTCAGGATCAAACAAGTATCCCGAGACCTATCCAACGGTACTTACGGAAAGTCCAAACAAGGTCCCGATCAAAAAGTCAATTTGCACCCCCTAGAACCAAGGGTAAAATCATCATTTCCTTCAAATTTTCCAAATTTTTGGTTCGTCACAACCTTCCCCCCTTAAAGAATTTCGTCCTCGAAATTCGAACGCACCTCTCCAACCATAATCATGGAGACTTAATTCACATCCATTTCAATACCTCGGGTTCCCACATGAACCCTCATTCGTTCTACACAACCATAATTACTTTTTCCATCTTTCCCGGCTCGTCCCGAGCCCTCAATCTTATCATGACTTATTCCGAGTCCTAGACCAACTCTTGACTTCTACTGAGTCCAAGTCCAAACACTCAACGCCTCTCGAGTCTAAATTCAACATCCATTATCCATGCCACCACTGGCATATCCGGTCACCTAGCAAACATCCCTAGGCGAACCACATCCTATTCAGGATCTCTCAACTGTAACAACCCGTCCCGAGAGCCGGGATTACTAGAGTGATTAAGGTGTGTTTAGTGAAGGTAATCAAGGGTTAGGTGGTCCCGAGGGGTCCGGGAACCTAGAATGATGATTTTGCCCCTGGGTCGGGCAGAAATGTTGACTTTTATTTCGGGTGGTCAATTGGGGATTTACCAGTGACCAGGACGTGGTTTAGGACGTCACGAATCAATAGGCAGGTGGCACGCCCGATTCCGACATCCGAGGAGGAAGTTGTGATGTTCGGAAGGTTGATGGCTTAATCGTAATTTGGGTAAAGTAGGGGGGAAAAGTTGACTTTTTGGATGATCGAGTTTTGGTAGGTTGACCTAGGATGGTTAGGTAGCTTTCGACGTCCTGAGTTCGATGACAGGCGGCACGTATTCATCGGACTTACGATGTGGGAGATATGGGTCTAGAAAGGTAGTGGCATAACCGTAAAATTGAGTAAAAAGGAAGGTCAGTTTGGTCTTTTGTGTTCTGGAATTTGTGCAGAGAGAGAACAGGTGGACGGCTGGGATTGGACCATGTGGGAGTGCATGGATTGGATGGTGACACGTGTTGAAGGACTAGAGGGTTCTGGGTGGATCTGGTGTGAGCACGGTTCCAATTACTTAGGTGAGCCCGTGTGTGATCGTGTGTGTGTTTCAACCAGAGTGAAACAGAGTGAGGCGGTGAGGAAAAATTGAAGGTTGATTGAGGGTGCTGGTGAGTTGTGCGTGTGTGTGGGTGTCCAGAGAGTGGAAGGGAGACGGTAAGAAGGTTGGGAGGTGCGGAGGTCGTGTGGTTGTGCGGTTGGGAGCCACCGGGATTTCAGAGAAAACAGAGAGGAGGTGTGAGCTTGTGGTGGTGCGGTGGCCGTGTACGGTGTAAGGAGACTCGAGAGGAGGCTGAGGCGGCTCTGCGGACTCCAGGGAACGCGGCGGCGAGCACGGCGGTGGATGGTTCCAGGTAAATTCTAATCTCCATGTATGTGCTCTGTTTTTCCGTTGAGTTTCAAATCGAAAGTCGTGAGTCTAGGGAGTGAATCGAAGAGTCTAGGGGAGTCTAAGGAGTTCAGTTGAGTCCAAGGCGTCGTTTGGTTGAGCTGCCGTGACGGGAGGTACACGGTGGAGGTTAACACGGCGGAGTGTGCTTGTGTGCTCTGTTTTGGCCGTGAGTTTCAAACGGCGAGTCGTGAAGATTGGAGTAGAGTCGAAGGTCCAGGTGAGTTGGGTGAGGTTAAGGATGGTCTTCGGACGAGTTTGTTGTAGCCACCGTGAAGGGGGGGTGAGCTGGGTGGCCGGGAAGGAAAACAGGGGAATTGGGCCGTCTGGTTTCAAGCTTGGGTCGACGATGATGGGGCCGTGTCGAGGTGAACGGAGTACGGGAATAGGTAGGGCAGGTCTGGACGAAACTGTGGGTGAAAAGAGGGGTTGAATTGGTGGCCGGACGGCGGAGATAAATTCTCGCCGGTTCAGCCTGCGACGGCCGGTTCAGCACAGGTTGAAGATGGTACTGTAGCTGGCGCGTGGGGCCACGCGCAGCCACTTTGGGCGGTGCGTGGGGGCGCGTGCGGCGGCGTATGGAGAAGCGATCAACATGACTTTTGGTCTAGGAGTTGTGGTGAGTTCAATGGAGTTGGTTTCGGGTCAATCGGAAGTCGTTTGAGTTTAGTTCCGCGAGGGTGAATGTTTAGGGTCCCGGGTTTTAAGTCTTTGGTTCGGGGAATTTTAAGGAAATTAGGTAGTTGTTTCGGAGACGTCTTAGTGACTTAATTTGACGGTGTTTGACAGGATCGGGATTTCCCGAGGAAGCCGAGGAACGGACTGGACGTTCGGGACGCGAGTAGGGCTCCGTATTGTGAGTGGACCCTTTCTCTAAACTCGAACATGCATAACCGTTTTCTATAATTGTCTTATGGTTTTTAATCATGATTTTATGTTTATCGAATATGTTTGGTTGGTTTTACATTATTACACGTTTTTCACGGAAATTGGTTTTTAGCACGTTTTACGAGGAATGGTTGGTTTCTGGAATTTATGCTATGGTTTTGGGATTTCAAATGATAAGTGGTTTTTAATGGTTATAAGTGGATTTTGGAACATGATTTCAATGATCAAGGTTTTTTGGTTCTAGAAACGGATTTTGGAAATGGAAGTTGGTTTTAAAGTGGGAAAGTGGACTCCGGATTTGGGTTCGGAATGACGGTTCTGAACGCCGGAAGGGCTTCGGACCAGTGATTTCGGATTCGGGTTTGGATGAGGATTTGGTAAATGGTTTTCAAATGGTTTTGGGATTGGATTTGCTGGATCTGATTATTGGGTTTAAAGACCCGGATATATGTGACGGGGGACCGGCCGGATTGGGATTGAGTTTAAAGACTCGGGAGTTTAAAGACTCGGATATATATTGATTTCCCCCGTAGGCCTTGAGTTTAAAGACTCGGGAGTTTAAAGACTCGGATATGATAAAGGCCTGGATTGAGTTTAAAGACTCGGGAGTTTAAAGACTCGGATAAGTCCAGCAGGTTCGATCGGGAAATGAGGATTTGATACGGTTTCTGATACTCATGCTATGGTTTATTAAGATATTTTATAGTGTTTCTGTTCCTTATGATGTTTTATTACGATTATTTTATAACTGTGTTCATAACTGTTGGTTATGCATGTGGTTTCAAAACGGAGGGTTAAACTCGGTTTTCTTATAAAATGGTTTTTGAACTTTTTGTACTTTCTGGCCCACTCACATCTTCTGTTTTAAATTGCCCTCCAGGTGTGGAGCTAGCGCGGGGTCTTGACGTCGAGGCAGAGTCCGAGGCATAGAAGTGACGTGAGGGATCCCAGAATAATTTACAATCTTCCGTGTGCGTGTACTTTATCGGGTTTTAGTTCTTTGTATTTTTCGTACTATGCTCTGTAAACGTTAACGTCGGAATATATTGTTTAATTACTCCTGCGTCTGACTGGGTTGCGTGAGTGTTCCTTAGGTGTTGTGTCGGGGAGTCAGACGGGAGCGGGATTTACCTCGGGTTTCGGGGTGAAACCGGGGTGGGTCCTGACATCAACACACATTAAATCAACTCCGGACTCCCTCTGAGTCCCATTCAATATCCAAAACCAAAGGTCACTCATCCGACCCCCTATCCTCGGGTCAAGTTCATCCTGGGCCCAACATGCCCATCCATATTGTAAACAACCATCCGGACTAACACAAGTCTGTCACAACCAGAACACAAGATACAATGTTCGACCCCCAATCCAGGGTCATAATTACTCCAGGAATTCTCTATACCCTCGTAGCTTGTCTCATCACCAGGCCGCGCACAGGGCTCGTGTCTCGGAGGCATGGCAAATCAGTAACCCAATGCTCTGATACCAATTTGACAGGACCCGTCCCCGAAGGACATAGATAACCGTGCCCGATCCTACTCCCGTCTGACAAGTCAACTGAATTTCTGAAATTATCCTCAGCACTTGTTAAACAAGGGATAACCGTACTTGTACCCACTCATGCCCCCACCTCTCGAATAGCCTCGATCATCGCGCCACGACCTGCAAGGTCAATAAAACAGAAAAGGGTGAGTGGAAAAAAATACAGTTTTAGAAATACATTTATCAAAATACATTCTTACCCTCTAGTTTCACAAACATGCATGCATATCATAATCATAAAACATGAGTAATAGCATGAAATCAACCAAGTATGAATAGTGGACCGATAAAATCAAAACATGTTCTCCCATGGTCCATAAAACTCATGTTCATCAAATCAGTTCATGATATAAAGTTTCTAGGCACATATATCAATAAATCACAATACCACCAATCCTCAATATCCAATCTCAATATCCAAGTAACCGTCACGATATCAATGCAACGCATGCAAACTCGAGTGTCTCATGTTCGAGTACCTCCCCAGGATCTACAATGTCTGGGGTGATATCATCTCCAGGATATACGACGTTTGGAGGATATCTTCATAATCTCACACTCCTGAGATTGAGCCTCCCTCGTAGCTACTCATCTCCAGGCAGTGGATCGGGACTACTCCAAGATCTACGACGTCTGGAGGAGACTATCAAGTCACAGAGGATGGTACATGTGGAACAGTCATCAAATCCAGTAATCTCATTTGAAAACCATTTATGTCTCAAATCAAGTTAAAAACGTTTCAACAGGGCCTATGCCCGAAACATAGCTTTCACAAAGCAAGTTCCACAAATCCATCATAAAACAGTGTCCAGAATTCACTTTATAAATCAAAATCATCAATTTAATCATATTCACATGTGACTCCAAATCCGAGTCAAAATTACTATCCAATTTGGTCTCAAGCCCAAAATATCATTTTCACGCAAATCCGTGCAATCGCAACCTCAGTTGCCAATTTCACATAAATCCATAAAATGTATCCAAAAATCATTATAAATCCATCAAATCAATCTCTGACTCATAATCCGAGTCAAAACCAATCTCAAATCCCGGGCCTTCGCCCAAAACAACAATATCACAAGTTTCTCGAAAATCATGCCCAAAACAATATGATAATCTAGAAAATTGATAATCATCATATCAAAATATTAATCATGCCAAAGCATTTCAAATCATATCATAAAGCATTTAAAACATATATGCATGCATTTTGGGTAGAAAACAAAAGTCCACTCACACACTGTCCAAACCGCTCGTTTTCTGAGCTACACGTGTTTCCGTAATTTTCGATACCTTCCAGGAATTCCAAGTCCTGCCCAAATTCAACATTAAGGGTAACTAATGACACAATGAATATCATATCAATTTCCCATAATTTTTCAGGAATTAAATATTAATTTAAAACATAACATAAACCTTCGGACCCTCGAAATAATATTGAAACGTTGTTCGATTGACTCGAAACCAATACCAAAATGTTCGTTACATTGAATGGAATAAAACACCTGTTGAACACTTCCCCAGAAAACTCACCACGCGCCCTCACGCGCCGCCGTGAGTGGCTGCGGGTGAAGTCCACGCTCTGCTATAGTGCAGGCACTGTTCATCGTTCTTACCCGTTTATCTGTAAAACGGGTCCGGTTGGCCCGTGTCTTGATCCGGATAAATTCCTGTCAATTATGCATTGATTCCTTCAATTGAGTCATCTAATAGCATCGTTAGGAGTATAATTAGGGTTTTGTAATCCCAATTGCACTATAACTTACCTCAATCCATCAGTTCGAACTCGATTATTCAAAGAACACCGAACACTGTTCATTCATCGAACTTCATCAATTCCACTTAGTTTTCTTCAATTGATCCATCTAAAAGCTTCGTTGGACCCTCAAAAGCATATTTCCAAGGCCAATTTCAGCCTTCAACCCCTTTAATTACTCGAACACAATCTCGAAAATCCAAAGTCCTAGTCAAATTCTAGACCTATCGCTGAATCAGCCAGGACTAGTCAAATTACCATTTTACTCCTACACAGATAATTACCAAAATACTCCTCACAATTCTAGACCCATAACTTCCGCGTCCGAACTCCGATCGACGCATGCCGTCTGTCTACAGATTCAGCGTCCCGAGACCTATCCAACGGTACTTACGGAAAGTCCATACAAGGTGCCGATCAAAAAGTCAACTTTCACCCCCTAAAACCAAGGGCAAAATCGTCATTTCCTTCAAATTTTTCTTTTTCCAATTTTCGGGTCGTCACAACCTTCCTCCCTTAAAGAATTTCATCCTCGAAATTCAAACGCACCTCTCTAACCACAATCATGGAGACTTAATTCACATCCATTTCAATACCTCGGGTTCCCACATGAACCCTCATTCGTTCTACACAACCATAATTACTTTTTCCATCTTTCCCGGCATAAAATTCAATTATTAATTTTTGGGGTTAAGATTATAAAAGTTTATGGGGTTATGGAAGTACGAGATGGAATAATTTTTGGCCATCGATCTTTCTTATCCCCTGTTTGGGCTCATTCCGACTCTTCAGAACATTGTGGCCACAACAAACATGGGCTGCGATTTGGATCTGAAGCAAATTGCGTTGAAAAGCGCGAAACTTCGAATACAACTCGAAGCGTTTTGCCTCCATGATCATGAGAATAAGGGAGCCAAATACGATGACTCTGATCTTTTCCAGAGGGAAAATGGAGTGCGCTGGTGCGAAAAGCGAAAGTTCGTCGAAATCATGAAGAAGTTGGCAATTTGGGGTTGGGTATGGGGCGGTAAAATTCTTGATTTAGTCATTTGATTGTAATCTGCAAATTTAAGGGTAGATTATTTATCTATTTTATTTGCATTTACTGTCAGGACCCACCCCGGTTCCACCCCGAAAACCGAGATAAATCCTGCTCCCGTTTGACACCCCGACACGCAACTAAAGTAAACTCACGAAAAACCACCAAAATACATGCCAGACGTATGAGAAAATTTAAATATCCCGAAGTCAAAGTTTTACAGAGCATAATACCAAATACAAAGGAAAGAAAACCGATAAATAAGGTACACGCACAACGGAAAAATTTAAAGCACTCCGGGGTCACTCTCGAGTATTCTATGCCTCCGACACTGCCTCAACGTCAACCCTCGCGCTAGCTCCACGACCTGGAGGGCAATTTAAAAACAAAAGGTGTGAGTGGACCATAAATAAAAGAAGAGTTTCCAAAAACCATTTCATAAGAAAACCAGGGTTTTGGCCCTCCGTTTTGAAATCACACATGCATAACCCATTTACTGAAATCAGTTATAAATCACATAAAGATCGTCATAAAAACATAATTGAAAGCAGTTACAGAAATCACGTCATAAACATCATAAAACCATATCATAAAACATAAGTCTCAAACAATCATTATCCGATCAAACCTGCTGGACCTATCCGAGTCTTTAAACTCCCGAGTCTTTAAACTCAATCCAGGCCTCAATAATATCCGAGTCTTTAAACTCCCAAGTCTTTAAACTCAATCCGGGTCTTTAAACCCAATCCGGGCCCGTCCCCCGTCAATCACAATATCCGGGTCTTTAAACCCAATAACCAGATCCAGCAAATCCAATCCAAAACCATTTGAAAACCATTTCTAAATCCTCATCCAAACCCGAATCCGAAATCACCGGTCTGAAACCCTTCCGGCGTCCAGAACCGTCATTCCGAACCCAAATCCGGAATCCCACGTTTCAACTTTAAAACCAAATTTCGCTTTCCGAAATCCGATTCTAACACTCGAAAACCTCGATTATCAATCATGTCTCAAAATCCATTTATAATCATTGAAAATCACTTATCGTTTGAAAACCCCAAATCATGGCATCGAAATCAGAATTCAAACCTTCCTCGTAAAACGTGCTGAAAACCGAACTTCCTCGAAAAACGTGCAATTAAGTAAAACAGTTATAGCATAAATCAAACATCATGAAATCACATGAAAAACCATAAAATAATTATAGAAAAACAGTTATGTATGCTCGAGTTTAGAGAAGGGGTCCACTCACAGTCACCGGCACGTCACTCGCGCCCTGTACGTTCCTCAGCTTGCTCGGGAAGTCCCGATCCTGTCACAAGGCACCAAAGAACGTCACTAACACATCTACCAAGACTCTCCTAATTTTCCCCAAAAATCCCCGGGTCCTAAACATAACGAACCGGGACCCTAAACCTTCAACCTCGCGGAACTAACCTCAAACGACGTCCGAATAACCCGAAACTTAATTCACTAGACTCGTTACAACCTCTAGACCAAAAACCTAGTTGGAAGTTTCCCCAGAAACAACCCACGTGCCTCCACGCGCCGCCCAAAATGGATGCGCGTGGGCCTCACGCGCCTGCACACAGTCACTGTTCATCGTCGTCTACAATGGGCGAACCGGTCTGAACCGGCGTACCCGGTTCTCTGCCAATCCTTCACCGTTTTCCTCCCTTTCTTCACCAATATCTTCATCCAGTCCTAAGCAACCTATTCCCCCACTCCAAACACTTCGACACAGCCTCTAACCCGTCGTCCCTAACTCGAAATCGTAACCCGTTCAAACCCCTGTTTCACAATCCGGCCACCCAAGTCCTCCCCCGTCACGGTGGCTACACTAAACAACTTCTAGGACCTCACTGAGTCTCACACAACTCACCAAAAACCTCGACTCGTACTCAAAACCCACGACTATTGGTTTGAACCTAAACGACAAAACAGAGAAAAACTACGAGGATGAGAAATTACCTGTGCTGAGGCCGCCGCCATGAGCTCAGCCATGCGTATGTAACTCCTCTCGTCCTCCTCCGTCCTCTGGACACCACCACCAGCCTCGATTGATCACTTACACGGCAGCACCACCACTCAAGTTCCTCTCTATTTCCTGGTTCCCGTGAGCTCACACTTCCTCCTCACACACTCACGATCACACAAAACCACTCCAATTCACTCCTCAACTCTCCCTTAATCTCTCCTCTCGCTCACCAGTTCACAACACCACACACCGCCCTTCACCTGGTCAATTCCCTCTCAACCTCACTCTGTCTCTGATTCCTCTCGAATGCACGGTTACACAGCCCAAATAATTGGGACCGTGCACACGCCTAGAATCCACTAGGCCCTTGCCACATGTCACAATCCCCTCAGCCCTCTCACAAATATCCCAATCTCACCTGTACACTTGTCCCAATCCGGTTGCACAATTCCCAATGTGCAAAAGACCAAAATGCCCCTCTTTTGAGTCAAAATTACGATTATGCCCTTACCGTTTTAGACCCGTATCTTACTCACCTTATGTCCGATGAACACATGCTGCCTGTCGTTGAATTCAGGACGACGAGATCTACCTAACGGCCCTAGGTCAACGTGTCAAAACCCGATCGTACAAAAAGTCAACTTTTCCCCCTATTTTAGCCAAATTACGGAATGCCCTCAACCTTCCGAACATCATATCTTCCTCCTCAGATGTCGGAATCGGGTGTGCCACCTGTCTACCGATTCGTGACGTCCCGAACTACGTCATGATCACTGGTCAATACCCAATTGACCACCCGAACTAAAAGTCAACTATTTACCCAACCTAGGGGCAAAATCGTCATTCTACGCTAACGGACCTATCGTAACCAACTAACCACCGATTAAGCTCACTAAGCCCATCTTAATCACTATCTTAACCCTCATTTCCAGGACGGGTCCTTACATTTACGCTTTGATATTCTCACGTTTCTTGCTTTTATTCATAGGTTTTTGGAACTAGGTTCTTAGCTTTGGAGAGGATGGAGAATAAGATGAGGGATTGTTCTCACGCAGGGGATGGGAAGGGGGTATTTGATTTTGATTTTGATTTTTAATATAATTCAATTATTAAAATTTTAATATAATATAATTTTTAATTATTTTTTTATCCACATGGAGTCCAACTCAGCATAAAACATAATTATTATTTTTAATTATGTTCGTTACATTGAATGGAGTAAAACACATGTTGAACACTTCCCCAGAAAACTCACCACGCCCCTCACGCGCCGCCGTGAGTGGCTACACGTGAAGTGCACGCGCTGCTACAGTGCAGGCACTGTTCATCGTTCTCACCCGTTTATCTGTAAAACGGGTCCGGTTTGCCCGCATCTTGACCCGGCTAAATTCCTGTCAATTATGCATTGATTTCTTCAATTGAGTCATCTAATAGCATCGTTAGGAGTCTAATTAGGGTTCTGTAATCCCAATTACACTATGTGGAACCCAAAATCATCCGAAAATTATGAAGCCGCCACGTGTCCCGTAATTCCCAAAAATGACCAAATTGCCCTTGGCAATAACGCTGATCATTTGAAAAACACCCGCACATTAAATAATCTATTTACCAGTTAAATACGATATTTGATCGGGTTAAAATCTCCGTAAGATTGATATTCTCCCCGAGAGTTAATTATCGTTATTCTTAATAATGGATAATTAATATTAATATTAAAATACAATAAATATCATTACTATCATGATGAGCCATCATTACAATTATTAAATAATATATTTAATAATAATATATTATTTACTAATTAAATATTCAACCGACCAATCAGAACGCTCCAAGGCTCCCAAGATTTTCCTATAAATAGCAAGGCACATTTCATTTCAAGGTACGTTGATTCTTCGCTTCGAAGTATATCCTTTTCCTCTTTCAAAGCTAACTTAAGCATCAGAGTGTTCTTGGTCGAACAACCCCCCGGTAAATCGATCGAGGCAACGATAGCTAATTGTTTGCTGTTTGCAGGAATTGTGAGGACTTTTCGCGGCGGGTTCAATCTTTGATTCAACAATTGGTGCTTTCATTGAGAGCTATTGAGGAATACTCAGGAGAAGCTCTCTTAATCGTTCATCGTTCATCTTTCTTCGTTCGTCGTTCATCGACATTGTTCGAAGATTTCGAACGTTGTTCATCGTTCATCAAGAAATCGTTCATCGTTCATCTTTCTTCGTTCGTCGTTCATCGACATTGTTCGAAGATTTTGAACGTTGTTCAAATCATCCATCAACAAGCTTTCCAATTCAAAAATTCTTCGATCCAGCATGGCTAAGGTTCGTCGATCTGTCCAGTCGGCTGGAGGAGTTTCTGCCTCAACAGCTCGGACGAGGAATGAGACTCACATTGAGACTCCGGAGAAGCGCCCAGCTCAACCCAGGCGTGTGACCATAGAAGCGCCCATTGAGACACTCGGAGGGAGACCAACCTTCAGCTTCGGAACCTTCCCCTCTTCGGCCAGCCAAATACCCCCGCCGGGGGAAGGAACTTCGGCTCTACAACGGGCAGGCGGGAGATTGATGGGAAGTACATCACGACATGAGCGGCCTGCAGCAAACATGGTCCTAAGGGACTTCCTGGATGGGAATCATGACATCTCAGGGAGAGGTCACCCCCACCCCCCCCCCCCCCCCCCTCCCATCCCAGGACATCTTGGCACAACAAGTTGAAAGGTTGAGCAACCAAGTTCAACTTCAGTCAGAGCTCTTGCAGCAACTCCTCGCAGGGAGACCAATCCAGGAGCAGCACAGGCAGGAGAATACCCAAAGACGCCCTGGGAAAGAACAAGTTCGCTGCCAAACAATGTCACGAGATACTTCGCTAAGCGACTCTGGAGAAGAAAGTCACGCTCATCAAGCGAAAAGCCCACAACGCCTAAAGCCGTTAGTACGTGAACGGCTAGGAGGAAGGGTTGGGGCAACCTCACGGGCAGAGCTCTCACAGCGCTCACATGGGAGTAGGGGGCAACCGCAGCCTCTATACCAAGACCTAAGGCGATCTATCCACGATAGTGAAGGAGAAGATGAGGCCTACTCCCCTACACGATCCCATAGATCGAGGGAAGAGGCCCACGAAGGTTCTCGACGACTGTCACAACGGAATTCATCGCCTCAGCACGGCGCATTACAGGCTAATGATGTTCAAAAGATACTGGACATGCACCTTCGTGCTCAGCGAGGAGGCGATCTAGAGGACGATCTACGCCGCCAAATACAGCTCTCTATGCCCTTTGTAAGGGATATCGAGGAGGATCCATTCCCCCAGAGGTTCGCAACGCCGAACTTTACCCCATTCAAAGGAACCTCCGATCCGGTAAAACACATAGACTATTACCGAGGAGTCATGATCCCCCACAGGTCTAACGATGCACTTATGTGCAAAGTTTTTCAGGCTTCTCTTCAAGGCCAAGCCATGACTTGGTTTAATCATCTCCCCCCGAGGTCGATTGAGTCCTTTGAGGAGTTGGCCCTGGCATTTGTGAGGGAATACGCACAACTTCGGACAATCGATGTAAAAGATGACCATCTTTTCTCTGTCCGAAAGAGAACAAAAGATACTCTGCGACAATACATACGCAGATTTTGCGAAGAGAAGTCTCGCATTGTCGGCTGTAGTGACCTTGTAGCAGCGATGGCATTCAAACAAGGACTCCCTCGGGACAGCCAACTTTACGGGGATATCGTCATGAGTAATGCACGAAGTCTCACCAAAATACTTTCGCTAGCAGAGCGACATGCAAGTTGGGAGGATGAGAAGAACGCCACTCAAACTCAGGACCATGCTGGAGCTGGTGAGAAGACCCTAAAAAAGGAGGAGTCCCATGGAAAGTTTACGGCTGGAAAGTCCAACAAGCGCAAGGCGGGACAACCTTCCCAGACTCCGGCGGTAGGGAAGCCTAATTTGCAACTATCTTTACCAGTCCATCAGATCCACAATGAAATTAAGGACAAACCATGGTTTAAAAAGCCAGAACCAGTCAAAGGAGATCAGGAGAAGGCTGATAAAATAAAGTGGTGTGCCTTCCACGAGTGCTATGGGCACAACATCGAAAAATGCATATCTTTTGAGAGATATCTCCGAAATCTCATCAAGGAAGGGCATTGCACTGAGTACGTCAAGGGGAAGGCTGCAGATCGACCTACTGACAAAGGACCAAAGGAACCTGCAGCCAAGATGATTCGCATCAGCACCATCATGGCTGAATCAGAATTGCTAGGAACCACCTCCAAGCAGAAAAAGAGAAAAATACGAGATGCACTTGCCATCTCTCAAGTCTCCCAAGTCACCACCACCGGGGTGGCCAACGACCTTGTCGTTGGTTTCTCTTTGAAGGACAAGGAGGGACTTGATTGGCCACATGATGACGCATTGGTCGTATCAATTCAGATCGCTCACGCTCAGGTTGATCGGGTTCACGTGGATGAAGGGAGTGCGGCGAATATCCTCAGCCTGGAGGCAGTGCGCCGGATGGGGTTAGAAAGCCTAGTAGTAAAAGGGGATGTCCCTCTCCGAGGCTTCAATGGGTCAACCAGTATGACCGTTGGTACTCTCCAGCTAGATGTACATTCAAACCCCGTTGTCACGACCCAGACCTTTTACATCATGGACGAGTACTCTCCATACAATGGAATCCTCGGAAGGCCATGGCTTCACAAAATCCTCGCAACCACGTCAAGCCTCTACCAAAAGATTAGATTCCCTATTCCCGGTGGTGGAATCGGAGAAATCAAGGGCGATCAGACGATGGCTCGATGGTGCCTCACCGAAGGGCTAAAGGAGGTAAAGGTGGCAGAATTCATTCCCCAAGCAGGATCATCCAATGGGGGCAAGATTTCTTCTTCATCTCCCAAATAGCAACTAATCACGGGACAAGATCCTGACGTTCACGAGGAACCATCGGCTCCGGAAGGGTGGCAGCCGGAGGATGACGTCATCCTCGTTCAGCTTGACCCTCGACATCCTGAGCAAGAGGCCCGTATTGGCGCCCGGTTAAGTGACACAGAAAAGGAAGAATTCATAGCCTTCCTGCGTAGGGAGAAAGAAGTTTTTGCTTGGTCTCCGTCTGACATGCCTGGGATTGACCCTACTATCGTTAGCCACCGGCTACACGTCAATCCCCACCACAAGCCGGTCAAACAGAAAAGACGCAACTTTTCCCCAGAGAAAATTGCTATCATTCAAGAGGAGATCGACAAGTTACTCATTGCTTGATCCATTGAAGAAGTTCCGCACTCTGAATGGCTAGCAAATGTCGTGCTTGTCAAGAAAAAGGAGGCTGGACGGTGGAGAGTTTGTGTTGATTACACCGACCTCAATCTTGCGTGCCCAAAGGATCACTATCCTCTGCCTAGAATCGATCTCTTAGTAGATTCAACTGCAGGGAATGAGCTGCTAAGCTTCCTGGATGCATACTCGGGCTATAATCAGATTTCCATGCACGAAAGAGATAAGGACAAGACGGCCTTCGTCTTCGACCGAGGTGTATACTGCTACAAGGTGATGCCATTTGGCCTCAAGAATGCAGGAGCGACGTACCAGAGGCTCGTCAATCGGATGTTTAAGGATCTCATCGGCAAAACCATGGAAGTCTATGTGGATGATATCATGGTCAAAGGAGAAAAACGAGGGGATCATATCGCCAACTTGCGAGAGACCTTCAACTTTCTGAAGAAGTACAAAATGAAGCTCAACCCTCTTAAGTGTACTTTCGGAGTGTCAGCGGGGAAGTTCTTGGGATACCTTGTGACTCAACGTGGGATCGAAGCAAACCCAAAAAAAATCAAGGCAATACTCGAGATGAAATGTAAGGACCCGTCCCGAATATCGGGATTGAATATTGGTTAATTATGGTTTAGAATGACTAATCGGGAATTAGTTGAGTGAAATCGGACGAAACGTGCAAAATGACCGTTTTGCCCCTAGCGTGGGCAAAATGTTGACTTTTAGTTCGGGCGGTCAAATGGACTTTGACCGATGACTGTGACGTAGTTCGGGACATCACGAGTTCATAGACAGGTGGCACGTTCAATTCCGACCTTCGTAGAGAAAGTTATGATGTTCGGAAGTTGAGGGGTATTTTGGTAATTTGGCATATTAGGGGCCAAATGTTGACTTTTTGATCGGGAGGTCCGATGGACGAGGGCCAAGGACCATTACGTAGGTCTCGTCGATACGAATCCAACGACAGGCGGCACGTCGAAAACAGAGTTCGGGTGACCAAGTTACGGGTCACGGATGTCTAGGGGTAAAATGGTAATTTGTCGAACGGAGGGCAAAATGGTCTTTTAATATTGAAGCTTGGTGGTGACAGTATGGCTTGTGGTGTCGGCTTGGACTGACAAGTGAGTTTTGGTGACTCTCTATGAGAGCGGATGTCAGGGCACCTTAGTGATTACGTGGGGCCGTCAAGCTGAAAGAGTCAGCTTAATGGTGATATTGCCAATTTCTGGTGATCGATTTCACTCGAGGCAGTCGAGTGTAGTTAGTATGACGTGCATCGGCGATGTGACGTCTGAGTGCAGACGAGTTCTGCGTTGGCTAGTGGGTGTACAGGTGTACACGTGTTGTGAGGTCCATTTGTTTTCCACGAGGTAGTTGTGGAATACGAGTAGTTGGAATTTCGGGGACGAAATTCTTTAAGGAGGGAAGGTTGTAAGGACCCGTCCCGAATATCGGGATTGAATATTGGTTAATTATGGTTTAGAATGACTAATCGGGGATTAGTTGAGTGAAATCGGACGAAACGTGCAAAATGACCGTTTTGCCCCTAGCGTGGGCAAAATGTTGACTTTTAGTTCGGGCGGTCAAATGGACTTTGACCGATGACTGTGACGTAGTTCGGGACGTCACGAGTTCATAGACAGGTGGCACGTTCAATTCCGACCTTCGTAGAGAAAGTTATGATGTTCAGAAGTTGAGGGGTATTTTGGTAATTTGGCATATTAGGGGCCAAATGTTGACTTTTTGATCGGGAGGTCCGATGGACAAGGGCCAAGGACCGTTACGTAGGTCTCGTCGATACGAATCCAACGACAGGCGGCACGTCAAAAACAGAGTTCGGGTGACCAAGTTACGGGTCACGGATGTCTAGGGGTAAAATAGTAATTTGTCGAACGGAGGGCAAAATGGTCTTTTAATATTGATTCTTGCTACCAGATTGTGACATTTGTCACTTTGTCATCTTCCATACCCCAGCTGCTAACATTGAAACGGGAATTATGGGAAACACAATTATACCACTTTAGACACAAATTCCCTAAATTGTGGGTTGTCTTAATGATTGTCCATTAACAGCTAATTAACCCGTGTTTCAGCCTCATTGTGCAATTGGGAGACTGAGGAAGCCGAATTGAGAGAGTGATTCGAGTGACAGTGAGGTCTCTGGGGGAATTTTGGTTCGAAAATTCAGAGAATTTGGGGGACTTTCGAATTCGGGATTGTGAGCTGTGAGGATCGAAATTGATGATTCAATTCGACTTCTGGGATCCATACGAACCTTTCTGCAACAAAAACGAAGTGAAACGGTGTCGGATTGAGGATGAACTGAGCTTCCATGGCAGCTTCAATTCGAGCTTGGGTTCGACGGGTTAGAGGTAAGAATTCTTCGAATTGATCTTGGAAAAACATTCAATACACTCTCACGATGCTTACCCTATGAATTAATTTGGAAATCAGGGACGGAATTGGTGAACCCGAATTGGAAACCCGTCGAGGATCGATCGAGAGTCGTGAGGATTTAGACCATGATTCGAGTAATTGAACTTACAGAACTCAATTAGAGATGGATTAGAAGGGATCAGTTGAAAGAACGGATTTAATTGGTGTCGAATTGGGTGAGTTTGAACCGGGTCTGTTCGCGGGTTTTTCAACCCGTTTACCAGACAAACGGGCGAAGGGGACGACTGTGCTGGTTACTGTAGCTGGCGCGTGGGTTTCACGCGCAGCCACTCACGGCGGCGCGTGGAGGTGCGTCCGGCCTAGTCTCAAGGTGAGGTCAACATGACTTTTGATCCTCTCAGTGTAACGAACATTTTGACGTTGATTTCGGTGAAATCGGATATTGTTTCGATAATGTTCCGCGTATCCGAAGTTTTGTTTTACGTTTAAAATACGTATTTAAATCCCGGAAAAATTGGGGAAAATTATATGATGTATTTTGAGATGTTAGTAACCCTCTATAATGGTTTTGGACAGGATTTGTGATTTCCAAATTTTACGGAAAAACGTGCAGCTCGGAAACGGACCGTTTTGGACGGTGTGTGTGAGTGGACTTTGTTTTCTAACCGTGATGCATGCATATATGATTTAAATGCCTTATTATATGATTTTATATGCTTGGGCATGATTTGTGTTTCAATCCGGTAATTTCTCGGTTTTATGATTATTATATTATTATTTTTGGGCGATTTTCGAGAAATTACGAAATTTGGTAAAAATGAAGTTTGGACTTTGTTTGTGAGTCCGGGATTAAAATTGGTTGGAAATAATGTTTGGACTCGGATTATTGAGTCATGGATTGAAAAATGATGTGGTGACTCGGGAATGAGTCGAGGGTCAATTTCGTGGATTTACGTGAAAATGGCAACGGAGGTTGCAACGCATGGATTTGCGTGATAATGTTATTTTGGGCATGAGAACCCAAGTGAATAGTGATTTTGACTCGGATTTGGAGTCATTTGTGAAATTGTGAAATTAATGATTTATTGGGATTTTATGATTATTTTAATCAGTCTTTTGGGCACGTTTTACGAGGAACGTGCAAATGATGTTTTGGGCTAGGCCCGGAGTTTAAATGATTTCTAAAATGATGTTTTGACTTGGTTGGTGAGTCAATGATGATTTTCGGATTATTCTATTGATTTAAATGTGATTTTAACGGTTTATGTGTAAAAGGTATTTTGGGCTTAAGACCCAGTTGAGAAGGACCTTGACTTGGTATGAAGTCAAGATTTGATTGAAATGTTTTGGGATGTAATTCCCGGGATGGTTTTCATTGTGATTGTGATATTCCCAGACGGTCGGTGCTTGGGGGGATTACCCAGACGACCGGAGCTTGGGGGATGTGATTGTAGGATCGGGAGTTGATCCTATGGTAGTCAGCTTCTCGGATGAGACTGAGCCTGGATGTACCACTCGGAGGTGTCTGATCCTGGGGACGTGTTCGCCCAGAGGTGACTGAGCCCGAGGGGGTTGAGCCCAGAGGTGCCTGTTCCCGAGAGAGTGACTAGATATTGGCCTACGCGTAGTGCAGCACTTGTGAGTAGTGCAGTTTGATTTATTGTGCACTTGTGAGTAGTGCAGATGTGATTTGTGATATTTTATGCACTTGTGAGTAGTGCGGATTGATTGGATTGATATATTTCTTGTGCACTGGTGATTAGTGCTGATTGGTATTGCTTGTGATGATGTACAGGTATTGAGTACGGGTTTTTGGTCCTTGTGGCCAGTGATTATGTTTTCACATGGTTTGGCCTGAGAGCCGGGATTTGATGTTTTATAACATGAACTAATTTGGTGAACATGAGTTTTATGGACCATGGGAAAATATGTTTTGATTTTATCGGTCACTCATGTTTTACGATATGCATGCAAGTTTGTGAAAACTGGAGGGTAAGAATGTATTTTGATAAATGTTTATATAAGAGGTCATTTTTGTCCACTCACACCTTTTCTGTTTTGTGACCCTCCAGGCCGTGGTACGACGTTCGGGACTGATCGTGAGGCAGTGACAGCAGCAGAAATCCGCGCAAACATCCCTTGTCTGGCAAGCACTGAAGGGGAGTTTCAGACCTTTAGTTGACTTGTCAGACGGGAGCAGGACCGGGCACGGTTTTTGACGTCCAGTTGGGACGGGTCCTGTCATGAAATCCCCATCAAGTCTGAAGGAGATTCAAAGTCTCACTGGACGGGCAGCAGCGTTGAATAGGTTCCTGTCCAAATCAACTGATCGGTGTCGACCTTTCTTCCAGGCAGTAAAGAAGGCATCCAGGGATAAGTGGGATGAAGGTTGTGAGAAAGCATTTCAAGATCTCAAGGCCTACTTGACATCCCCACCATTGCTATCAAAACCCAAGGATAACGAGGACATGTTCCTCTATCTGGGGGTTTCGGACGTTGCCGTAAGCTCTGCACTTATTCGGGAAGAAAATGGGATTCAGCTTCCTGTATTTTACACATCCAAAGCCCTCCTTGATGTTGAGACACGATACCCGAAATTTGAAAGGCTGATTCTGGCATTACTAGTTACCACAAAAAAGTTGAGGCCATACTTTCAAGCTCATCGAGTGATCGTCATGACCGAATATCCACTCCGTTCGTTACTCCATGCACCTGATGCATCGACACGGGTAATGAAATGGGCCATCGAGTTGATTCAGCATGATTTGCTCTATCGTCCACGGAAAGCTGTCAAAGGCCAGACCTTAGCAGATTTTGTTGTGGAGTTCACACCGGCGTCACTGGAAGGAGGCAATAAGCTTGGCAAAACCCCCGGGGCCGCCGACACTTCTCTACCACGGGATCAAGAGGCCAGTTCTTCTTCCCTACAGCCCTCAATTTCCAATCTTCTATGGAAACTCTTTGTTGACGGCTCCTCAAACCAAAAGGGGGCAGGAGCAGGGATTGTCCTTATCACTCCAGATGGCTCAATAATGGAACAGGCGGTACAGTTCGGATTCAAAGCCTTTAACAATGAAACGGAGTATGAGGCTTTGATTTGCGGGCTCACGCTTGCCAAGGAGTTGGGAATCAAATGCCTCGCTATTCATTCGGACTCGCAATTGATTACTAACCAATCAATCGGTGAATATGCTGCGCGTGATGCAAGAATGCTCAAGTATAATAACAAGGTCCAGGAAATGCTTACCCTTTTCCCAATTTTTACTTTTCATCAACTTCCACGAGCAGAAAATACGCAAGCAGATGCGCTGGCCAATCTAGCATCATCACTTGACTTTCGTTTCAAGCGCTCGATCCCGATCGAATATCTCGAACGGAGAAGTATTGACATGAGGGAGATCGAAGTGAGACAAATTGGTTCATCTCCAAGCTGGCAAGATCCTTTCCTCAACTATCTGGAACATGGAATATTGCCTGATGAACGATTAGAGGCCCGCAAAATCCAGATGAAAGCTGTGCGATACTATGTCGACAGGGGCCAACTTTTTCGAAAGAGCTTTACAGGACCAAACTTGTTATGCTTGAGGCACCCAGAAACATTGAAGGTCTTGGCAGAAGTTCATGAAGGGCATTGTGGAAATCATTCCGGTGGAAGATCGCTCGCTCAAAAGACGCTTAGTGCAGGGTTTTACTGGCCTACTCTACGCCAGGAAGCTCTGCAATATGCCCAGAAATGCGACAAATGCCAAAGGTTCAAGCCTAACCAATTGGCACCACCGGAAGAGTTGCATGCACAGTTAAGCCCTTGGCCATTCATGCAATGAGGACTTGACATCGTTGGACCACTCCCAAGCACCCCAATCCCAAGCAAGAGGTATTTGATTGTCGCCACTGACTACTTCACTAAGTGGGTGGAGGCAAAAGCTTTGGCCACCATAACCCAGGCTGATGTCCAAAAATTCATCTGGAGCCAGATTATCTGCCGATTTGGGATCCCCAAGGTCATTCTGACTGACAATGGGACTCAGTTCACTGGCGCCATAATCAACGAGTTCTTTGAGCTTTGGAGGATCAAGCATTTCACTTCAACTGCATATTACCCCCAGGGTAATGGCCAAGCTGAAGCTTCCAACAAAACGATCCTTGACTGTATCAAGAAGCGACTCGATGATAAAAAAGGCTTGTGGGAGGAGGAGTTGGATGGCACGCTCTGGGCATACCGTACCACTCCGCGTCGAGCAACGGGAGAGTCTCCATTCACCCTTGCATACGGTACTGACGCAGTCATTCCTCCACATGTTGTTGTCTCGACACCCTTCACCGAGCTCGACGATCCAGTAGTCAACTCCATCGCTCTGAGAACTTCACTTGATCTCAGCGAGGAATTAAGAGAGCAAGTAGTGAAGCGTATCTCCAGCTACCAGCAGCAAGTGAGAAGCTCTTATAACAAGAAGGCTCGACTCCGGCACTTTCTCCCAGGAGACCTTGTTCTCAAGAAAAAGTTTGTGGCACCCAATCGTCCAGGGTCTCAAAAACTCAAGTCCCCTTGGGAAGGACCTTACCGAATCTACCAAGTAGGCGGAAAAGGAAGCTATACCTTGGAGACCATGGACGGGAAGTTAGTGAGTGGTTCCATGAACGCTCATCACCTCCGAAAATATTATGTGTAATGCAAACTAGAGCTCAATAATAAAGCTAGTCGTTGTTTGATGCCAAATAAAAGACTTTATTCCCCCGGGAAGAACTCAAGCCTTCCTCCGGGAAGCATCCAAAGCCTTCCTTCAGGAAGCACCTCAAGCCTTCCTTCAGGAAGCACCTCAAGCCTTCCTCCTAGGAAGCATCCTAAGCCTTCCTCTTGGAAGCTCCCTAATTCTTCTTCATCGAAGCACTTCAAGCCTTCTCTTAAAGAAGCGCAAGCCCTTCCCTGAAGGCATCATTCCAAAGACTTAATCATCTAAAAGCGTCACAAGTCATTTAGAACCCACTGTTATACACACATGGTTTTGGTTGAGGCATATAAACAAGCTCACACCAATGCATTAACAGGCATTTAAAAATATTCACTTCGACACATAACATATAAGAAAGTTAACACTTGCGTTTCAACAACTTAACTTAAATTCTTCTTATTTATTCATTTGGTAAGTGTTTGGCAAATCACATGACGATTGCTCACACCAGTTGTACAATACATAAAAAAAACACACACACACACACACACACAAGAACAAGCCGACATGTAACTATGGAGGCAAATCTTCAAATCCCATCGTGTTTCTAAACTCTTCCCACTCTTCTACTGAAAGTAAGGAAGTGTCATGAAACAATGAATCAGTAGTCTCAGGGACAGCTTCATTCCTGGTCCCGGCCTCGGGCTCTGGGAAAGATACCGGAACAGGCTCCAGCTCTTGCTCCAACTCTGGTTCCCGCTCTTTGGTGGTGACCCCGCTACAACTCGCCATATCCAACTTTTGTGCCTCAACAGGTCTTTGGCACAAAGTTATGGGGGCATGCGGCGATTGTAAATAATCATGTCCCGGGAGCATTGCCGCTTTTAGACTCTGGATCTCCACCTCCAAAAGTCTGCCTGTTTCTTCTGAGTCTTGTAACTTTCTGCGCAGTAAAGAGAGCTCGTCTCGAGCAGAGTCTCGCTCCTTTTCTATCCGAATCCTCTCCGCACGGCTCACCTCCAGCTCGCCCACTTTGACTTCCAATGAGTGGATCCTTCCGACCAAAACTTCGTTATTCCGACTAGAGTGGTCTCGGGCTTCTCGAAGATGTTTACATTCGCTCTTCATTCGCTCATTTTCACCCTCCAAACCAACATTCCCACGAAGCATGTCAACCAACTTATGGGCCCCAGCTTTCGCAATCCTAAGGTCTCGGACTGCCTTGTCGAAAGCCCCTCGCGAAACAGTTTTCTGACTGTCCTCTGTTGGGATGGGGGCACCTATCAAATCAACAATCTTGGACGGTGCACATGTCTCCCCCACTATCCGATCTAGGCATTCATCTCTCGACGCTTGATGAACCGGGTAGTGGGAGGTGGGGATCACCTTCAGCTTCTTAAGTTGCTTGGGTACACCCTCGCAAGGACCTTCTGAAGCTTTACGTTTGCTAGATGACTCCGCAGGAATAGAATGGTCAGGCTTGAATTGAAGCTGCTCAGCATGCCTTTTCTCCAAAGAAATAATGGATCCTTGCTTATCATTCTTCTTCTGGATAACGGGTTTCTTCAACCGCAATGGAGCACTCAACCACTCTTTGATTAGGATATCCGAGGGCCTCCCACCATTCAAATCTCTAAGTGGAGAAAGTAGCCAACTCATGTCTCGGAACTCTGGGGGAATTTTCACAGCCATATCAATCTTCTTGAGATCAGGATGACTTTCAAATCCGCTATACAACTCATCAAACGAACGGAAATGTGAGGCGATCCTCAGGTCTGAGGAGGCGTGTTTGTCCCATGCACCACCGACTTCAATACAGTTGACTCTGTACGCACTGTCATTGAACTCCGCCCTCAAAAATAGCTCCACCTTGGGAACGACTCGAGAAAGCCGACCGCCGGTAACTCCGTTGTGTGACACGGAATAGCAATGCCAGAATTCATCTTCCGAGAGTCCCAGGCTAAAGAACTTGTTCAACTTCTCAAAGCACATGATGTGTCGATAAGCATCGACGTCCAGTTGAGCAGGACTGCATCCCATCCGGCCAATAATCTTAGAAAAGAACTTCGAGAACGGGAACTTGAAACCCCACCCAATGGTCAAAGGATGGAATTTAGTCCACCGATCGCCGACATGGTTCTTTCCCCTTCCATGCTTAAGAGCCTTCATGGAAGAGCATCTGTCTCCAAGCTCCACAAAGACATCCTCGGGAAAAGCAATTTGATTGCGAGCTTTCCACTCCTTAAAGTCTTCAGGCTTCTCAAACTCCATATCTTTCCCTCGGAATGGACTAAGGCTACAAGAACCGCCACGCTCCCACAAAACAGGCTTGCTGGGTCTCTCAGCACCTTGACGCATAGCGAACATATTTGTGGTACTAGCAAAAGTCACAGCAGATGTGACCCAGCCTACCAATGCTCACTAGTCACGTTCGCAAGTGCACTCAATCACCACCAAATCCCCGTCGACTGTTCAGCCAAACTCCGTTCACCACGTAGCAAGCATATTTGTGGTACTAGCAAAGGTCACAATGAATGTGAGCCAGCCTACCGATGCAAGCACGCACCATCCAAACTGCTCATTTTCCAAACCGCACGCGATTCCGTAATTTCTGACGCTTTTTAGGAATTTCGAATCCTGCCCAACAAACATCATAAAGGGTCACCAATGACTCTAAAAACATCATATCAATTTTCCACAATTTTTCGGGAATTTAATAAAAATTTAAAGGTATAACCTAAACCATCGGACCCTCGAAACAGTATTGATACAATGTCAGTTTGTCTCGGACCCAACACCAAAAATGTTCATTACATCAAATATAATAAAACACCTGTTGAAAATCTCCCCGGAAACGCCTCCACGCGCCCTCACGCACCGCCGCAAGCGGCTGCGCGTGGAAGCCGCGTGCGTAGCACAGTAACTGCTACAGTGCGTCTCCTCTACCCGAATGACTGGTAAACGGGTTGGAGACCCGCATTGAGACCCGATTTGTTCTCCTTCAATTGGGCATTGTTTTCTTCCGTTATTTAAACCGATTTCATCTAAACCATTTAAATTTAGGTTCTGTAACGTTTAAAACTTCAATTATAACCAAAATCCGATAAATCCCCGATGAACTCTCAAACGGGTTTCGTGATTGGGTTCGTCCAATTCATCCCTGTTTTTCAAATTAAATCACACAGAGAGTATTGTGAAGATGAAACAAAAGTTTTTGCATAATCAATTTCATAAAATTATACCTCCAGCTGCTCGAACTCAAGCTCGATTTCGAGCAAAAATCAGAGCTTCTGTTCTTGCTCAGGGAAGCCCCAATTCTCTTCGTTTTTGTTGTGAATCGACTCGAAATGACCTCAGAAGACTCAATCGAGTCTCAATTTTGATCCTTAGAGCTCGCGAATCCGAATTCAAATTCTCACCACAATTTCTCAAAATTTTCGAAATCGGCAAAATCAGTGCACCCTCTGTCTCTCGTGTTTAATTTGATCTGATTCAACCTCTCAATTGCTAATTCTCACAGCTAATTTGATCTGTTATTTAAACAATAACACAAATGGACAAATTGAGTGTTTTTTCCCTAATTAAGGGTTTAATGTCTCTAAACCCTAGATTTAATCCCTAAAATCAGGTGTAAAAGTGAGAGGGAAAGTGACCTGTTTGGCTGGTAGCTTGAGTCAGCATTCACTTTTCGTTTGAAAGACCGTTTCGCCCTTCGCTCGGAAAATTACCATTTTACCCTTGTACTACGTAGAGCCGTAAACTTTCACATCCGAGCCCCGTTTTGGACATGCCGCCTGTCTACGGACCCGTGACATCCCGAACTATGTCACAGTCATCGGTCAAAGTCCGTTTGACCGTCCGAGTCAAAAGTCGACGTTTTGCCCTTAGTTTGCAAAAATTACGAAAATGCCCCTCGCCTTCGTAGACCCATAACTTTTGCATCCGATCTCCGATTTCGGCATGCCACCTGTCTATGGATTCGTATCAGCTCGACCTATGTAACGGTCTCTGGCCCACGTCCTTTGGACCCCCGGGCTCAAAAGTCAACATTTTGCCCATGCTTGGGGGCAAAATGGTCATTTTTGCACATTATGTCCGATTCACACCACTAAACCCAGATTAGTCATTCTAAAAATAATAATGGACTTTTAACCCTTATAATCAGGGGCATAATCGTCAAATAAATACTGACTCGTTTCTTGTACCCAACAGTAACCGGAAACCCGGTAATATAAGATTCCAAACAATATACATCCCTCCAGATTCCCTGAATACCGAATCGATGTGGGGGCATTTGTGGAACCCAAAATCATCCGAAAATTATGGAGCCGCCACGTGTCCCGTAATTCCCAAAAATGACCAAATTGCCCTTGGCAATAACGCTGATCATTTGAAAAACACCCGCACATTAAATAATCTATTTACCAGTTAAATACGATATTTGATCGGGTTAAAATCTCCGTAAGATTGATATTCTCCCCGAGAGTTAATTATCGTTATTCTTAATAATGGATAATTAATATTAATATTAAAATACAATAAATATCATTACTATCATGATGAGCCATCATTACAATTATTAAATAATATATTTAATAATAATATATTATTTACTAATTAAATATTCAACCGACCAATCAGAACGCTCCAAGGCTCCCAAGATTTTCCTATAAATAGCAAGGCACATTTCATTTCAAGGTACGTTGATTCTTCGCTTCGAAGTATATCCTTTTCCTCTCTCAAAGCTAACTTAAGCATCGGAGTGTTCTTGGTCGAACAACCCCCCGGTAAATCGATCGAGGCAACGATAGCTAATTGTTTGCTGTTTGCAGGAATTGTGAGGACTTTTCGCGGCGGGTTCAATCTTTGATTCAACACACTATAACTTACCTCAATCCACTTAATTTTCTTCAATTGATCCATCTAAAAGTTTCTTTGGACCCTCAAATGTCAGGACCCGTCCCAAATATCACCTCGATACCCGGGACGAACCCTGCTCCCGTCTGACAATCACACATAAAGTACCAGAATACCCTTAATATTACCGTAAGTATAACTATCAGACGCATGAGTAAATATAATACAACTGTAAGTCAGAGCATAGTTCTACAAAATGGGCACAAAATCCTACTATGCTAGTCCCGCAACGGAAGAACGTCGTATGCTCTATGCCTCGATTCCTGCCTCAACGTTCACCCCGGTGCTATCACCACGGCCTGGAGGGAAAATTTAAAACCAAAAGATGTGAGTGGACTAAAACAAATACAAGTTCTAAAACAGTTTATCATCAAATCAGAGTTAAGGAAAATAATAAAAATAATAATATTTGTTCCCTCCGTTTTGAAAACATGCATGCCCAACTACGTATCAGAAAAACCACAACATAAAACTTCATAAGAAACAGAAACACTAATAAACGGGTATAAAAATCATATCATAAGCACCATAAAACCGCATCATAAATCGTGAATATCAAATCATCATTTTACGATCAAACCTGCTGGGTCTATCCGAGTCTTTAAACTCAATCAGGCCTCAAATGTAATTCCGAGTCTTTAAACTCCCGAATCTTTAAACTCAATAGGCCTATGGGGGTAATATCATAAATGTCCGAGTCTTTAAACTCTCGAGTCTTTAAACTCAATCCGGGCCCGTCCCCCATCCATCAGAATATCCGGGTTTTTAAACCCATATCCAGATCCAGCAAATCCAATCCAAATTCAATGTAAAATCATTTCTAAATCCATAGCCAAACTCGAATTCGAAATCCCCGGTTCGAAGCCCTTCTGGCGTTCAAACCGTCATTCCGAACCCAAATCCGGAAATTCACTTTTAAACCAAAACTCGCATTTAATCACAAATCATGTTTCATAATCCATTTATCATCATCAGAAAACAATTATAGATTGAAATCCCTAAGTATGGCATCAAAATGGAAATCCAACTTTTCTCGAAAAACGTGCAAAATCCCAGAAATGTCTCGAAAAATGTGCAAACATACCAACCACATATAATCATCAACAAGAAGCATAAAAAACATACTTAATAGCATAAAAAATCAATAAAACAGTTAGGCATGCTCGTAAAGAAAGAAAGAGTCCACTCACGAATCTGAACGAATCAACCGCGCTCCGTGCGCTCCTCGACCGTCTCAGGCGTCTCCCGTCCTGTCAATATGCACCAAATAGGGTCAAAATTACATCAAGGATACTAACCCTAATTTCCCCAATTTTTCGGGAATTTATTCTTATTTTAATCTTAGACCCTAAACTGTCCGGATTCCCGAACTATCTCATAACATCGTCCGATTAACCCGAAAATCACACCAATGGATTCCTTAGGACATTTAGAACCAAAACCATGTTGGAAGTTTGGCCGGAATCCTCCCCACGCGCCTCCACGCGCCGCCTAAAGTGGCTGCGCGTGGGCCTCACGCGCCTGCTACAGTGTTTCTTCTTCCTCGAGTCACCCGGTTCAACACAGTTGAATCGGCGTGACTGGTTCTCTGCAATTCCTCCACCATTTCAGTCCAATCCAATCCCATAAGCTTCGTCCAATCCTTAGCAATCTAACCCCGTCATAACAATTGAAAATCACAGCCTAAAACTTCACGATTTCTCCCTCGAAAAACATAGCCCGTGGCCCCTGTTTTGGCCGCCGGCCACCCAAGTCTTCCCCCGTCACGGCGACCATCATAGACGACTCCTAGGACCTCCCTGAACCTCAATCTAACCTCCAAATCTCTCGACTCTAACCCTAAAGCCACGACTTTTGAAAACAAGAAAAATGGGAAAACAGGGGGTTCGAGTCTCACCTGCGATTCAGCCTCCGCCGTCTGCACCGCCTCGTGCCACGGTGCTCATTGAGTTCCCCAAAGTCACCTGAGCCTCATATTGTCTTGGATTGAGCCACCACACGGCACAACCACTGCCACAGGGTCACCGCCTCTCTGTTTCCTCAGAAAATCACCCGTCCACCGCCGTGTCCCCGTGCACGATTGCAACTCCAAAACACGTTCAATAGCTCAGCTTTGTCTCTCTGTCACTCTCACAATCCACAACCCACTCACTCTTGCACTGAATCGATTACAACCTCTCCATTTGTTCCTCTCTGTTTTCTGGTTCTCACAGCCCAAATACACGATTTTGAACGTGCACAATGTGTGGCCGTGCACACTTAGACTCTCCCAGAAGCCTCTAGCTTCCCCCCACGTGTCCACCTCCTCATGGACCAGCACAAAATATCCAAGCCCACTCAGCCAAGTGGCCTGATCAGATTGGGCCTAAGGGGAAAAGACCAAATTGCCCCTAGTTATAAAAATTACCGTTTTGCCCTTGAACTTTCCAGACCCGTAACTATTTCATCAGACGTCCGATGACAGCGTACCGCCTGTCGTTGTACTCAGGACGTCGAGACCTATCTAACGGTCCTCGGTCTACTTGAAAATCATAAATCCACCAAAAAGTCAACATTTTTCTCAAATAGTCAAAATTACGGTAACGCCCACAATCTTTCGAACATCATAACTTTTTCTCCGGTTGTCCGAATCGAACCTGCCACCTGTCTACGGACTCGTGACGTCCTAAACTACGTCACGGTCAATGGTCAACACTCCTCCAACCGGTCAATCAAAAAGTCAACTTTTGACGCACTATTCATAAGGGCAAAATCGTCCTTCTATACAAAACTTTACAAAAATTACATTTATACCCTTCCCGAAGGTACGGGTTGTTACATCAAAAGCATATTTCCAAGGCCAATTTCATCCTTCAATCCCTCTAATTACTCGAACACAATCTTGGAAATCCAAAGTCCTCATCCTTTTGGTTCTAAGGCAAAACGACCTCAATTCGCATCAAATTTGAGCTGATCCTAATCGAATTGATCCCAGAAGGCTCAATTCCATCTATGTTTGAAGCATCTCGAGCTCTAAATTCCAGTTCAAATTTTTGAAAGGTAAGAACTTCACGGGTTTGGGTCTTCGGGTTTAGGGGTTATTGTTTTCCTTTCTTTTTCTTATTCTGACTCGTGTCTCACTCTAGTTCCTCCTCTCATTTCTTTTCTTTATCCCTCTCACAAATCGATCAGACTGGTAGATTGAGGTCTGCTGTCTGATGCTTTGTTTTTCCTTTTGTACAAACGGTTTAATTCATCAATTCAAACCTCATCACCAATACCACTAAGTGTCCCCTTACAATGGCAGATGTCACTAAGCAACAAATCCTCATCCAATTAGCAGTCACAAGTGTCCTTATCTTCGTTTAATACATGGCTGAATCAGCTAGGACTCGTCAAATTACCATTTTACCCCTGCAAACATAATTACCAAAATACCCCTCACAATTCTAGACCCACAACTTCCGCGTCCAAACTCCGATCGACGCATGCCGCCTGTCTAAGGATTCAGCGTCCTGAGATCTATCCAACGGTACTTACGGAAAGTCCAAACAAGATCCCGATCAAAAAGTCAACTTTCGCCCCCCTAAAACCAAGGGCAAAATCGTCATTTTCTTCAAATTTTCCAAATTTTCTTTTTCGAATTTCCAAGTCGTCACAAAACTATTGATGGTATCGAGATTTCCATAGCCCACGAGAAGAGGCCGTCCTTTGACCTTGAGCATCCCTAATGAAAAAATTGTTTAGGAGTTATTGGGTATCATATAGTTTTTAATTTTAGTATTTATTAGGACAAACTATATAAAAGTACCCAAACTATATGATCGATTTCAAAAGACACCTGAACTAAAAAAAGTTTCAATTGCGTACCTAAACTATCAATATATAACATCTAAATACCCATCATTAGTAGCCTGTTAAAAAAAAATTGTTAAGTGTCTAAGTGGCATTTGTGGGACATTTTTTATGCTGAGTTGGACTCCATGTGGATAAAAAAATAATTAAAAATTATATTATATTAAAATTTTAATAATTGAATTATATTAAAAATCAAAAAATAAAAATCAAAATCAAATACCCCCCTCCCATCCCCCGCGTGAGAACAATCCCTCATCTTATTCTCCATCCTCTCCAAAGCTAAGAACCTAGTTCCAAAAACCTATAAATAAAAGCAAGAAACGTGAGAATATCAGAGCGTAAATGCAGATAAAATAGACAAATAATCTACCCTTAAATTTTCAGATTACAATCAAATGACTAAATCAAGAATTTCACCGCCCCAGACCCAACCCCAAATTGCCAACTTCTTGATGATTTTGATGAACTTTCGCTTTTCGCACCAACGCACTCCATTTTCCCTCTAGAAAAGATCAGAGTCATCGTCTTTGGCGCCCTTATTCTCATGATCATGGAGGCAAAACGCTTCGAGTTGTATTCGATGTTTCGTGCTTTTCAACGCAATTTGCTTCAGATCCATATCGCAGCCCATGTCTGTTGTGGCCACAATGTTCTGAAGAGTCGAAATGAGCCCAAACAGGGGACAAGAAAGATCGATGGCCAAAAATTATTCCATCTGGTACTTCCATAACCCCATAAATTTTTATAATCTTAACCCCAAGCCACCAAAAGGCAACAAGCACGTTGTAGACGCAAGGAAGTGAAAATAATTTTAAACTAATTGTTTTGTTTTTTGGTTTTAGGTGTAATTTAGTATATCTATTATCTTATAAGTTTATGTTATATATAGATATATATATATATATATATATATATATTCCATGGTAATGTATCATAATCACATCGTACATTCAACTCAAGTATATATATCATATTACATGTCATCCATTTATATTATAATATTTAAACTAACGATACCATGTAATATTTATAGGAGTGACGTGGACTTGCCATTGTGTTACACAATGAAGCAGTTATAAATTATAATTAATATTAGATGTCGAATTTGAAATCTTAAATTTACAAGAAGTAAAGATATCACTATATTACAATATTGATGATAATTCTCAAATGGAGAGATCCATTCTTTACAAGTTACAAAGATGATTTTTTTTTCCCTTCATATTTTATGCGATAGATTAAACCACAAATCTTCCTATATCTTACTGTGATAGATTAAACCACAAATCTTCCTATATCTTACTGTGACAGATTAAACTACAAATTTTCACTTCTAACTTAGGAAGCACGGAAATTCCATTGGGATAACATATAACGTTTTATAAACTGATACCCATATAAAATTTCTCAAAAACTTCTAATTGACTACACGTTTCGGAAAAAGAAGAAATTCGGAAATTAAGATACTTATAAGATAATTATAACTATTTTATAAATGTATTTTTTTCCAAGAAAATGTGGTAAACGTTGATATTTTTAAAGTTAGTGAGTTATTTTGTAAATTTAAAGTAAGAAATGATGCATTTGATTCTGTGTGAATAGAAAATTTTATTTATTTGAGATTGCAAATCTAATTGTAGATGTACCATCATTATAATCCACATTATTAACGAGTGATAGATATTAATGAGGAAAATGGTGATGCTAATGAAAGATTGATGTTTATTTAAATTGGTTGGACCGTAAATTAAGGTAGACTTTCATATTGTTTTATGTATTTTAAATTTGATTATATCATATTTTATGTTTATTTGGACTTCAAAGTTTAGAGTTAATATGCTAGCATGGAAGTAAACTTTCAATTTTAAAGTTTTTAAATATTTTTTTTAATCTAGAGTATCCTCTAAGTATATTTGTATCTTGAAATTTTAAAAAGAATAATACTACGAGTATTACTTATTTTTCCACATTTTTTTATCACATCATATGTGGCATCAGATATGGCTTTCCATTTTCATTATTTTAATTATCTATTTTCAAATTAAAATTATAAAAACAAATCTTAAAAAAATTAAATTAAAATATAAAATAAATAAAATAACAATAAACCTTAAGAATATATTCAACCGTTCCCACCGACCTCTATTTACTTCAATTCCAAACAATCGTTATCTCATAGTTTAGATGCATTCAGGATTTATCATATATGACTTCTTACGAGTTGTTTGATTTTGGCCGCTCAAAGCATCTCCAATTGCCCTTGCACAAATTTTAGTAGAAAATGTGGTCATTTAGATCGAGCAATTTATTCAAACTCCATGATCGCACAAATCATCTCCAATTTTATAGTAATAATTTCTTCAATTTATTGACATCAATATAATGAGTAATGGCCCCATCTTCCGCACGTCGTCCGAATTTGAATCGAATCCAAATTCAAACTCCATCCCAAATTGACATTGTCTCTACGCGAAAGGGGCCATCTTGATGGCCGTGCCTTCCGGATCCTGGGTTATGCATTTTAGGAAGGAGAAGATCGAAGAATGAAACAATTTGATGAATATCTTCATTGCTTTATTTGTTTTATATTTTTAATTTATTTTAGAGTAAATTATTGTTACACCCTTAACAACTTTTACTTTTATTTAAACCCTTTAATGCTTGTATATTAAACAAAATAAGACTTTATCTGAATTTTTTTAATTCAAAAGTCGCTAAATAGAATTTGTAAGTAATAAATTTCACATCTACCCTTTTATATCTCAATAAAGAGGATGAGTGGATTATTGAGAATTACTTTAAACAATTAAATATAACATTGTCTTTTTTGTCCTATTTGTCTCATGTGCCCCTTAGTATTTGATTTCTTTGGTCTCTTGAGTCCTTTATTATATTATGCATATAATAAATATTATATATGTATAATATATATATATATATTGTATATAGTTACGATTGAATTTTTTCTATAAAATAAAAAATTAAGTTCGTATTATCTAAGGTTCAACAGTAGAGTATATAATTTTTTTTGGAAGGGGGGGGGGGGGGGGGGGTGGGGTGTGTTAGATGAGATGGTGAAGGAAAATCGTACGACGTAGAGTTTAATTCTTGAATTTTGGATTATCTATCTTAAAATTAAAATTATAAAAAAAATGTTAAAAAAATTAAATTAAAATACAAAATAAATAAAATATCAATAAACCTTAAGAATATATTCAACCGTTCCCACCGACCTCTATTTACTTCATTTCCAAACAATCGTTATCTCATAGTTTAGACGCATTCATGATTTATCATATATAACTTCTTGTGAGTTGTTTGATTTTGGCTGCTCAAAGCATCTTCAATTGCCCTTGCACGAATTTTAGCAGAAAATGTGGTCATTTAGATCAGGCAATTTATTCAAACTCCATGATCGCACAAATCATCTCAAATTTTATAGTAATAATTTCTTCAATTTATTGACATCAATATAATGAGTAATGGCCCCATCTTCCGCGCCTCGTCTGAATTTGAATCGAATCCAAATTCAAATTCCATCCCAAATTGACATTGTCTCTTTGCGGAAGGGGCCATCTTGATGGTCATGCCTTCCGGATCTTGGGTTATGCATTTTTAGGAGATCGAAGAATGAAACAATTTGATGAATATCTTCTTTGTTTTATTTGTTTTATATTTTTAATTTATTTAGAGTAAATTATTGTTACACACTTAACAACTTTTACTTTTATTTAAATCCTTTAAAGCTTGTATATTAAACAAAATAAGAACTTATCTCAAACTTTTTTAAAGTCGCTAAACAGAATTTGTAAGTAATAAATTCCACATCTACCCTTTTATATCTCAATAAAAAGAATGAATGGATTATTGAGAATTACTTTAAACAATTAAATATAATATTTTCTTTTTTTGTTCTTTTTGTCCCATGTGCTCCCTCTTGTTTGATTTCTTTGGTCTCTTGGACCTTTATTATATTATGCATATAGTAAATATTATATATGTATACTATATATATTGTATTTAGTTACGATTGAATTTTTTCTATAAAATTAAAAATAAAGTTCGTATTGTCTGGGGTTCAACCGTAAGGTATATAATTTTTTTTTTTGGAGGGGGGGGGGTGGTGAGATGAGATGTTGATGGAAAATTGTACGACATAAGGTTTTATTCTTGAATTTTGGCACAAAATTTAAGAGTTAAACTCTAAACTATACGAAATTAACCAAATTATTTAATATCGGAAGATAAAGAATTTAAAATTTAAAATTTAAAATTTAAAAATATTTTTGAAGAATTATTGCTTTTAATTATCTTACTTTAAGTTAGATTAGATACTCATCTTACTTTTAAAATGGGCAAGTGAAAAAAAAAATTATAAATAGAAGTAATGTTTTTATAATTCTCAATATAATCTTATAATTAAAAAGAATGAAAATTAATATTGAAATCATGATAGATTTTGATAAGTACTTTTTAGATTGTGGTTGGATTAGTTTACATTTGGATGACATTAGTTATAATTTATATAAAAACTATGTTCTATTTTAAATTGTATAATCTTTTGATTAGTCAAAGGACCTATGCGTTTGATTTTTTTATATGCAAATTTTTAAATAAACGTATATGTTACTAAAGACATATGAGTTAATTGTCATTTATTTTATGTTTGATTTCAATTTTTAAAATTTTATTTAGCGATAAGTAATTAAAAAATAATGACATGGTTTGCCATATCATACGCTACATATGATATGATATGATACAAAAATAAAATAAAATAAATGGTACCTATATCTAGGGGTGGGCACGGTACGGTTCGATATGGATATTGACAATATCTAAATCCAAACAGTTAAAATTTTAACAGTTTGATGCGGTTTGGATTTTCTAAAATTAGAAATAAAACCGTTAAGAAATAAAAAAAAATAAGGATATAGAAAAAAATAAAGATACAAAAAAAAAATCAATACTCAATATTCAAGATTTTATATGTTAAGTGTGACAACCCGTCCCGAGAGCCGGGATTAGTAGTACGATTAAGGTGGGATTAGGGAGGCTAATCGGTGGTTAGTTGGTTTCGTTGGGGTCGTTATGGCAGAATGACGATTTTGCCCATAGTTTGGGCAAAAAGTTGACTTTTAGTTCGGGTGGTCCGATGGACTTTGACCGGTGACCAGGACGTAGTTTAGGACCGTCACGAATCCATAGGCAGGTGGCACGCCCGATTCCGACATCCGAGGAGGAAGTTACGATGTTCGGAAGGTTGAGGGCATAACCGTAATTTGGTTAAAAGAAGGGGAATAGTTGAATTTTTGGACGATCGGGCTTTGGTACATTGACCAAGGATGGTTAGATAGATCTCGGTGTCCTGAGTTCGATGACAGGCGGCACGTATTCATCGGACTTACGATGTGGGAGTTACGGGTCTAGGAAGTTAGTGGCAAAATTGTAAAATTGGGTAAAATGAGGGGCAGTTTAGTCTTTCAGGTGTTTGGGGATTTGTGCACAGAGAAGACAGATGAAGGGCTGAGATTGGGCCATGTGGGGAGAGAAAGGGAAAGGATGGTGACACGTGTTGGGGAGCTAGAGATTTCTGGTGTGCACGGTCCCAATTATTTGGGGTGCCCGTGCTGTGTGTGTCGTGTGTGTGTGTGTTGGAAGAACAGAAACAGAGGGAGATCGTGAGGAAAAATTGAGGGGTGATCGTGGTTGCTGGTGAGCTCTGGTGAGTGAGGAGTGATCAGAAGAAGGTTGAGAGATGCTGGGGTGGTGTTGTTAAGGTTCGAAGGGTGCTGGTGGTGTGTGAGTGAGTTAAGAACTCACGGGGAAAATCAGAGAAAACAGGGAGGATGTGCGAGCTTGTGGTGGTGTTGTGGCCGTGTACGGTGCAATTGACCTCGAGAGGAGGCTGAGGCGGCCTTGTGGACCCCAGAGGAAGCGGCGGCGAGCACGGCGGTGACCGATTGCAGGTAATTCCTAAGTCCTGTGTTCGATGCTCTGTTTTCCCGTCAAGTTTCGAAGTGGAAGTCGTGAGTCTAGGGGTTGAATCGATGGGTCTAGAGTGGTCTAGGGGATTTAGTTGAGTCTTAGGAGGTTACTGGTTGTGCTGCTGTGACGGGAGGTGCACGGTGGTGGTTGGCACTACGGAGGGGACTCTGTGTGCTCTGTTTTGCCGTGAGTTTCAGACGGGAAGTCGTAGACTTGGGGAGTGAGTCGAGCGTTTCTGTGAGTTGGGTGTGACTCAGTGAGGTCTTAGGAAGAGTTTATGGTCGACACCGTGAAGGGGGAAGACCTGGGTGGCCGGAGAAGGAAACAGGGGTTTATCGGGTTCTGGTTTCGAGCTTCAGTCGACAAGGATGAGGCCGTGTCGAGGTACTTGGAGTTGGGGAAAGGATAGGGTAGGACTGGACGAAGCTGTTGGTGAAGAAAGGAGGTGTTTTGGTGCAGGCACGGCGGAGAACCGCTGACGCTGGTTCAAGTTGCAGGCTACTGTGTTGAACCGGGTCGACGTGAGGTTGAAGGTGCACTGTAGCAGGAGCGTGAGGGCCACGCACAGCCACTTTGGGCGGCGCGTGGGGACGAGTGCGGCGGTTCTGGGGAAAATGGTCAACATGGTTTTTGGTCCAGGAGTTGTGTTGAGTCCATTGGAATTGGTTTCGGGTTAATCGGACGCCGAATCGAAGTAGTTCCGCGAGGATGAAGGTTTAGGGTTCCGGTTCGTTACGTTAGGACCCGGGGATTTGTGAAGGAATGTAGGTGGATCCTCGTGAATGTGTTAGTAACGTACTTTAGCGGTTGTTGACAGGATAGGGAGTTCCCGAGGAAGCTGAGGAACGTGCAGGACGCTCGGGACGCGATTGAGGGCTCGGTACTGTGAGTGGACCCATTTCCTTAAACTCGAACATGCATAACTGTTTTCCATACTTGTTTTATGTACGTGATTTCATGCTTGTTGGATTTATGATGTGGTTTATTATATATATTCGCACGTTTTTCGAGAAAGTACGGTTTTCAGCACGTTTTACGAGAAATGTTTGATTTCTGATTTCGATGCCATGATTTGGGATTTCAAATGATAAGTGATTTTCAATGGTTATCAATGGATTTAAGACATGATTTGATAAGCGAGGTTTTCGGTTTTGCAATCGGATTTCGAGAATCGAGATTTGGTTTTAAAGTTGAAAAGTGGAATTCTGGATTTGGGTTCGAAATGACGGTTCTGGATGCCGGAAGGGCATCAGACCAGTGATTTCGGATTCAGGTTTGGATGTGGATTTAGAAATGGTTTTCAAATGGTTTTGGATTGAATTTGCTGGATCTGGTTATTGGGTTTAAAGACCCGGATATTGTGATTGACGGGGGACGGGCTCGGATTGGGTTTAAAGACCCGGATTGAGTTTAAAGACTCGGGAGTTTAAAGACTCGGATATATTGATATTTCCCCCGTAGGCCTGTTGAGTTTAAAGACTCGGATATTATTGAGGCCTGGATTGAGTTTAAAGACTCGGGAGTTTAAAGACTCGGATAGGTCCAGCGTGTTTGATCGGAAAATGATGTTTTACGCTATGGTTTTATGATGCTGGTGATATAATTTCTATAACTATAGTGTTTCTGTTTCTTATGATGTGGTTTATGGTAATTTGGTCTATAACTGTTTTATGAACGGGGTTATGCATGTGGTTTCAAAACGGAGGGTGAAACTTGGCTTTTATTAAAATGGTTTTAGAACTTTTCTTTTATTTATGGTCCACTCACACCTTCTGTTTTAACTTGCCCTCTAGGTTGTGGAGCTAGCGCGGGGTCTTGACGTCGAGGAAGTGTCCGAGGCATAGAAGTGACGAACGGGATCCCAGAGTGTTTAAGTTTTTCTTCCGCGTGCGTGTAATTATCATCGGTTTTTATTTCCTTGTAATTCGTACTATGCTCTGTAAAGCTCTAACTTCGGGATTTATTGAGTTCTTTCTCCTGCGTCTGACTGTTTTTGGGTCGGGGGTCAGACGGGAGCAGGATTTACCTCGGGTTTCGGGGTAAAACCGTGGTGGGTCCTGACAATTGGTATCAGAGCATAGATTTGTCGGGTTTGTTGGGTTTGTTGGTTTATGAGGTTGTGTTTCAGTTGTTTGACTACTTCTATGCCTCTTTCAGCGTGTGGTTGACGATGCCTCCGAAACGTGGACCCTCTCCACGACCTGAAGAAGAAAAGGCGAGGGGAACTGAGAGTATCACGATTGAGCGAGCCCAGCGGCTCGGGGCTACTACTTTTAGTGGCGGGGCTGATCCTGAGGAAGCCCGGAGGTGGATCACGAGACTTGAACGGATCTTTGCAGTGATGCATTGCCCGCTGGAGGAGCGAGTGTTGTTGGCTACGTTTTTACTGGATGGTGCGGCGTACAAGTGGTGGTATACCCTCGAGTTGTCTGGTTGGGATGCCCATACGGTGACTTGGGAGACGTTCAGGGAACGATTCCTAGAGCAGTATTACCCTCGTTCTTTCCGAGATGCCAAGGAGGCTGAATTTTTGCAGCTTCAACAAGGGAATCTGACAGTGGCTGAGTACGAACGGAAATTCCAGATGTTGTCGCGGTTTGCTCCTGCGTTTGTGGCCACTGAAGCCGAGAAGTGCCGTAGGTTTGAGTTGGGCATGCGAGGTGAGATTCGTGCCATCGTGACGGCTGGATCGTTTGCTACCCTCCGAGAGTTGTCGGATGCTGCGGTGAGGGTTGAGGCTAGTTTACCGGTGCGACGCCGGGAGCCATCTTTTTCTGGAGCTTCGAGCCAGAGGGCACCGAAGAGAGGTAACTTCGGTGGAGCATCATCGTCGGGTGATGATCGTTTCGGTAGACCTGGTAGTTTCCAGAGTTCAGGATTTCATGGTTACCGAGCACAGCCGACTCCGCAAGCTAGTGCGACGTCTGTTGCATCGACATGGCGACCAGGTCTTTCCGGACGGGATGTTTGTTTCTACTGCGGAGAGCGAGGTCATTTTAGACGTGAGTGTCCACTGTTGCCACAGGAAGGTGGTGTAGGCGGAGGAGCAGCGGAGCCCGGACAGAGTACCGCGTCAGGGACAGCGGGCACTAGAGGAGGTGGTGGTGCCACTAGTAGTTCGAGGGGACGTGGTAGAGCGTCGGGATCTCAGGCCCGAGTGTTTTCGATGACTCAGCAGGAAGTTCAGTCGGCACCAGATGCGGGGACAGGTATTTTTACTATCTTTTGGGTGTGTTGTACTTACTTTGTTGTTGGATCCCGGGGTAGAGTCTAGGATTTTCCCTAGGTAACCTGGGGAGTGTTACAGTGGAAGTATGACGGAAGGAATAGGAAAAGAGTGACTATACCTGATCGATATGAGGTTATTGAAGGAGAGAACCCACAAGCTAGAGTTTGCCTTAAGGACTTTGTAGATTGATTCCGATAAGTGGCCAAAGTAACAACCGAAGGGGGAGCCAGCCAGTAGGGAAGTATCTGTGGTTGTACGCGAGGATGTGCTCTGTGAATTCTATCGGGTACTCCACATGAGGTATTGTAAAATACCTTTGTTTTCTGTTCATAGAGTTTCCCTTGCGTACACCATACAGCTGTTACAGAGAGAGGGTTGGTCGTGGTAACAGTAGCGAGGGATGGAGTGAAATACCCAAGGTGGAGATGATAGACAGGAAACCTAGGAGAGGTTGTTGTTGATCTAGTGTTGATTCCGGGTAGGAGACCCTAGGTGTCGGGAGCTAGCTGGGGAATTTCGGGGACGAAATTCTTTTTAGGTGGGTAGATTGTGACAACCCGTCCCGAGAGCCGGGATTAGTAGTGTGATTAAGGTGGGATTAGGGAGGCTAATCGGTGGTTAGTTGGTTTCGTTGGGGTCGTTAGGGTAGAATGACGATTTTGCCCCTAGTTTGGGTAAAAAGTTGACTTTTAGTTCGGGTGGTCCGATGGACTTTGACCGGTGACCAGGACGTAGTTTAGGATGTCACGAATCCATAGGCAGGTGGCACGCCCGATTCTGACATCTGAGGAGGAAGTTACGATGTTCGGAAGGTTGAGGGCATAACCGTAATTTGGTTAAAAGAAGGGAATAGTTGACTTTTTGGATGATCGGGCTTTGGTACGTTGACCAAGGATGGTTAGATAGATCTCGTTGTCCTGAGTTCGATGACAGGCGGCACGTATTCATCGGACTTACGATGTGGGAGTTACGGGTCTAGGAAGTTAGTGGCAAAATTGTAAAATTGGGTAAAATGAGGGGCAGTTTAATCTTTCAGGTGTTTGGGGATTTGTGCACAGAGAAGACAGATGAAGGGCTGAGATTGGGCCATGTGGGGAGAGAAAAGGAGAGGATGGTGACACGTGTTGGGGGGCTAGAGGTTTCTGGTGTGCACGGTCCCAATTATTTGGGGTGCCCGTGCTGTGTGTGTCGTGTGTGTGTGTTGGAAGAACAGAAACAGTGGGAGATCGTGAGGAAAAATTGAGGGGTGATCGTGGTTGCTAGTGAGCTCTGGTGAGTGAGGAGTGATTAGAAGAAGGTTGAGAGATGCTGGGGTGGTGTTGTTAAGGTTCGAAGGGTGCTGGTGGTGTGTGAGTGAGTTAAGAACTCACGGGGAAAATCAGAGAAAACAGGGAGGAGGTGCGAGCTTGTGGTGTTGTTGTGGCCGTGTACGGTGCAATTGACCTCGAGAGGAGGCTGAGGCGGCTTTGTGGACCCCAGAGGAAGCGGCCGCGAGCACGGCGGTGACCGATTGCAGGTAATTCCTAAGTCATGTGTTCGATGCTCTGTTTTCCCGTCAAGTTTCAAAGTGGAAGTCGTGAGTCTAGGGGTTGATTCGATGGGTCTAGAGTGGTCTAGGGAATTTAGTTGAGTCTTAGGAGGTTACTGGTTGTGCTGCCGTGACGGGAGGTGCACGGTGGTGGTTGGCACGACGGAGGGGACTCTGTGTGCTCTGTTTTGCCGTGAGTTTCAGACGGGAAGTCGTAGACTTGGGGAGTGAGTCGAAGGTTTCTGTGAGTTGGGTGTGACTCAGTGAGGTCTTAGGAAGAGTTTATGGTCGACACCGTGAAGGGGGAAGACCTGGGTGGCCGGAGAAGGAAACAGGGGTTTATCGGGTTCTGGTTTCGAGCTTCAGTCGACAAGGATGAGGCCGTGTCGAGGTACTTGGAGTTGGGGAAAGGATAGGGTAGGACTGGACGAAGCTGTTGGTGAAGAAAGGAGGTGTTTTGGTGCAGGCACGGCGGAGAACCGCTGACGCCGGTTCAAGTTGCAGGCTACTGTGTTGAACCGGGTCTGTAACGACTCGTCCCAAATTCCATGATTAGATTAGTGACTAATCACGATTAGTGAGGCTAATCCGTTATTAGTAGAGCGAAATCGGACGAACGATGCGAAATGACCGTTTTGCCCCTAGTGGTGGCAAAACGTTGACTTTTCATTCGGGCGGTCAAATGGACTTTGACCGATGACCGTGACGTAGTTCATGACGTCACGAGTTCATAGACATGTGGCACGTTCAATTCCGACGTCCAAGGAGGAAGTTACGGTTCACGGAACTTCTAGGTTACTATTCACTACGACACGTTTTACTAGACAAAAAGTGCGGTTTGTCTCTAGTGGGCCCAGATATTTAATGGAGGCCCAATGGATGAGTGACAAGTGTCACCCATCCACTGGACATCACTTTTCATTCATGCATCTTCCATTTCCTCTTCATCGATCATTTTCTTCGTTTTTCCTAAACCAAAACCGATCCACCATTCTCACCCAAATCCAAACCCATGACCCTAGGACCAAGACTGAGGGGCAGAGAGGGGGAAGAAGACCAGATGGAGGTGGCTAGACATCCAGAACCGCCGTGGACGGCGGCAGGAGGAGACAAAACCGAGAGGTACTCGGTTTGCCTAAATTTCCATTTTGTTTTGATTTCAACGTTTTAGATTGTTTTGGATGATTAGGATGGAGTTTGTGAGTTAGTTAGAAGATGTTAGGGTGGTTTCGGTGGCGGTTGATGGCTGAGGAAGCCCTGGGGTGGCCGGGAAAAACAGAGGCCGTGAGCCTCTTTGTACATGGTGAGGTTTTAGGTGGTTTCAATTAGTTTTGTTAATTGGGTTAGATAGGAAATGAAGAAATAGGAATTTAGGAATTGGAATGGAAGAAAACGAATGAAAAATGAGGGAGAAGGAGGCCTACGCCGGTCCAGTTGCAGGGGTTGGACCGGACCGGTTCGATCGCTGGAGCTGGTGACACTGTGCAGGGCGCGTGAGGCCCACGCGCAGTGGCTTCTTGGAGCGCGTGAGGGCGCGTGGCACACAATTTGAGGAAGGTTCCAACATACGAAATTATCTATTCGATGTAACGAACATTTTGGGACTGGTTTCGAGTCGATCGGACACCGTCTCGATATGTTTCGGGGCATCGGAAGGTTTAGGTTCGAGATTAAAAATAGTTAAAAATACAGAAAAATTACGGGGCTTTAGTAGGAGGTTAATTAAGTAGTTAGTAACCTTCTATTAAAATTTGGACAGTGTGTGGACCTTGATTTCTAAACTGTGATGCATGCATAAATGTTTTATATGGCTTTTCATTGTGATTTTTTGATGTTGAATTTGATATTTGTGAATTATATGGTTTCACGTATTTCGAGGCTTGCACGTAAATCGAGGTTTTCCGGTTTTACTCCGATTTTTCATTCTTATGAGTTTGGAAATACTTTAATGAAATGATTTTGGATTTGGAAAGGTAATTCTCGGACTTGAGGTTCATTTGATTTACGGAATCGGGCCGGAGGCCCAATCGGTTTACGATTCGGACCGGAGGTCCAGTTTCTATGTGGATTCGGGCCTAGGGCCCAGTTATATATTACAAATGGTTTTTATGGTTCATGACGGTTTATGGGAACCGGCACGAACCCTTGAAATGGATTTACGGGTCATGAAGGTTTATGGGAACCGGCATGAACCCTTGAAAAGGATTTTATGGTTCATGACGGCTTATGGGGGTCGGGCATGAATCCTGAAAAGATTTAAAGAATGATTTCAAACGGTTTTTCATATTCCATCCTTTATATATGATTGTCTCCTCCGGGGAGGGTCGTTGGCCTGGGTGGACCCCGGAGTAGTCACGGAGCACTAACTGAGTGGAGTCGCCCCCTAGTTGGGTTCCTTACTCTCAGGATGGGCATGGTTCGTTACCTCCAGAGAGGGTCATTGATCTACGGACATTGACCTGGGTGGACCCTGGAGAGACTTGGGTTTGAGACCCCGGTTAGCACACGTGTAGCTCTATTTTACCGTGACAGGTTCTGGATATGAATATAATGGATAAACATGATTTCAATTGATTTTGAGAAATTTTGTTTATAATGATAAATGGATTTGGGATGAGATCCCACATATGTTCATTGTGTTATGGTTTTCTATAAATGGTTTTGGGCAGGAGCCCGTGTGACTTGTATTTACCGAATTTGGGGCTGTGACCCTAATTATGGATGTTTTAACATATGTGTTTGAATAAAGGGTTTTACTATGCATGCATGCTTTTTGGTGGAGGGTATAAAGGTCTTTGATGGAAATGTTTTTATAAATCTTTATTTTTGTCCACTCACAGTCTTTCTGTTTTTAATACCCTTCAGGTTGGATACGATGTGGACTGTAGCAGAGACCGAGATATCACATACCTCCTCCGGATCCTGGCGTACTCTGATAGCCCGGGAGGGCAAAGGTCGGAAATATCCCTTGTCTGACATTTCGTGTCAGACGGGAGCAGGGTCATCCCGCACTAATCCCGGGGGGATTGGGATGGGTCCTGTCAGGGTCGACGTGAGGTTGAAGGTGCACTGTAGCAGGAGCGTGAGGGGCACGCGCAGCCACTTTGGACGGCGCGTGGGGGTGCGTGCGGTGGTTCTGGGGAAAATGGTCAACATGGTTTTTGGTCCAGGAGTTGTGTTGAGTCCATTGGAATTGGTTTCGGGTTAATCGGACGCCGAATCGAAGTAGTTCCGCGAGGATGAAGGTTTAGGGTTCCGGTTCGTTACGTTAGGACCCGGGGATTTGTGAGGGAATGTAGGTGGATCCTCGTGAATGTGTTAGTAACGTACTTTAGCGGTTGTTGACAGGATCAGGAGTTCCCGAGGAAGCTGAGGAACGTGCAGGACGCTCGGGACGCGATTGAGGGCTCGGTACTGTGAGTGGACCCATTTCCTTAAACTCGAACATGCATAACTATTTTCCATACTTGTTTTATGTACGTGATTTCATGCTTGTTGGATTTATGATGTGGTTTATTATATATATTCGCACGTTTTTCGAGAAAGTACGGTTTTCAGCACGTTTTACGAGAAATGTTTGATTACTGATTTCGATGCCATGATTTGGGATTTCAAATGATAAGTGATTTTCAATGGTTATCAATGGATTTAAGACATGATTTGATAAGCGAGGTTTTCGGTTTTGCAATCGGACTTCGAGAATCGAGATTTGGTTTTAAAGTTGAAAAGTGGAATTCTGGATTTGGGTTCGGAATGACGGTTCTGGATGCCAGAAGGGCATCAGACCAGTGATTTCGGATTCGGGTTTAGATGTGGATTTAGAAATGGTTTTCAAATGGTTTTGGATTGAATTTGCTGGATCTGGTTATTGGGTTTAAAGACCCGGATATTGTGATTGACGGGGGACGGGCCCGGATTGGGTTTAAAGACCCGGATTGTGTTTAAAGACTCGGGAGTTTAAAGACTCGGATATATTTATATTTCCCCCGTAGTCCTGTTGAGTTTAAAGACTCGGGAGTTTAAAGACTCGGATAGGTCCAGCAGGTTTGATCGGAAAATGATGTTTTACGCTATGGTTTTATGATGCTTGTGATATAATTTCTATAACTATAGTGTTTCTGTTTCTTATGATGTGGTTTATGGTAATTTGGTCTATAACTGTTTTATGAACGGGGTTATGCATGTGGTTTCAAAACGGAGGGTGAAACTTTGTTTTTATTAAAATGGTTTTAGAACTTTTCTTTTATTTATGGTCCACTCACATCTTCTGTTTTAACTTGCCCTCCAGGTTGTGGAGCTAGCGCGGGGTCTTGACGTCGAGGTAGTGTCCGAGGCATAGAAGTGACGAGCGGGATCCCAGAGTGTTTAAGTTTTTCTTCCGCGTGCGTGTAATGATCATCGGTTTTTATTTCCTTGTAATTCATACTATGCTCTGTAAAACTCTAACTTCGGGATTTATTGAGTGCTTTCTCCTGCGTCTGACTGTTTTTGGGTCGGGGGTCAGACGGGAGCAGGATTTACCTCGGGTTTCGGGGTAAAACCGGGGTGGGTCCTGACATTAAGCTTGCTAAGTATTGAATTGCAAACATTATCACTATACTAAGATTTATCAAACACAAAAACTATTTAATAATCTTTTATTATACTATTATATGAGTATATATATATATACTTATGTGAGTATATCTAAGTATCCTTTTATTTTTATTATTTTTACTTTATATTAATAATAGATTTAAACATTAATAAAAATTAATATATTTCTTAACGGTTCGATTTGGATTTAACGGATTTTCAAAATGAAAATCCAAATCCAAACGTTACTAACGGAACGGTTTGGATTTTCAAACCGTTTGACTTTTATCCGGTCAAATCTAAACCGTTGAATAAATAACGATTTGAAACGAATCGGTTAGCGATTTTAATGGATTCGTGCCCACCCCTACCTATTTCATTATTCTTCTAAAAATTTCAATTTCGCTATTTCCATCTTCCTGCTTTGAAAAAAAAAAAAATCCAATCTGGCAAATTAAGAAGGGAAAGCTAGGCCTCGTCATTGGGCCGGGTCGGGCAAGCCCGGCCCAAAATTTGCCTATTTCATAATTTAAAAAATACCAGGCCGGGTCGGGCGGGCTTGATCATAAATATGAAAGCCCATGCCCTTTGTCGGGCCGGGTTTGGGCCGGGCTTTTATCGGGCTTTACTGGTCGGGCCTACTGAGCCCACTTGGACCGGGCCTACTAAGCCCATTTGTATCTACCTAATTGTAAAAAAAAAAAAAATGAGTTGAGCTTAAATATTATTATCGAATATTGAAATAAACTAAGGAGGGGTACTATTGGATTTGGAGAATTGACTTAACTTTTAGACCATAAAGCTGAGATAGGATAAGGAGGTCGATAAGAGAATCAAAGACCTAGTGAGTTTTTTTGAATTTAGGGTTAGAGTTTGGTTTGGGCATTGGGCTTTTAAATGACACTAGGTTGAGATTTGGTTAGAGTTTTGGATTTTGGCTATGATAGTAGTAACAAGATTGGATTGAGTATCAATTCTTAATTTATAATTATTTTATATTTTCGGGCTTATGGGTCGGGTTTACCTGGGCCGGTCGGGCTGGGCTTACCGGGTTTTATCGGGCTCGGGCCTATCGGGCCTAGCAGACTTGAATACCCTAAGCCCAAGTCCAGCCCGTCATCATGCGGGCCGGGCCGGCCCACGGCCCAAATCGGGCCTGATCGGGCTTTTTGTCATCGAGCCTATCGGGTACCCATAAGCCCGTGGGCTTCTGGGCCAAATGATGAGGGCTAGGGAAAACGATAACCATACCAGGTCGTACGAGTTAGGTGGGTCACACAGGACTGAGAGGTGCGAAAAACCGGGCCGGCCAGGTTGATCAAACTTGGGCTTGCCTTCCCAAGCCGAGCCGGGCAACAAGATCATGACTCGTAACTCCCAACCGTCACTTGACTCACTGAGTCAACTCGCCTTCTCTGTTGGCTGCTGTTGCTTTCTCATCTCTTTGTTTCCTCTACCACTGCGCTGCACACGCACACGCTTTTATCTTTCCCGCTCGGTGCCCCTTTTCGTCTTTTCGCTACCCATCTTCTTCCTCGCAACATCAGACGGCGCACCTCTCTCCACGTCACCATCGTCTTCTTCATCCCCACTGCGACCTCTCCTACGCACACTCACATTTATTATTATTTAAATTATATAATTTCTATACATACATAAAATAACCGCTTCGTCTTTTAGCTTCTCCGTTTAGGGTTTCTCATTTCACCCAAACGCAAGCTTCTCTTTCCTCTCCGTCTCTCTTCTCTCTCCGCGAACCTTCAAATTATCGTAACTTCGATGTCTTGGAGTTTGTGCTCTGCCGTTCAATTTTGCCGTTGAAGCTCGTCGCAGGTACTCCTCGTTCAAATCCCAGTTCTTTTCATTTGTAATTTGTTATATTAGAATCAGGTTATATTTTTAGTGAATCTTGATGGTCTTCATTCGAATTGTGTAATATTTCGTTTTGGTAGCCAGCAAAGTTTGAGGCTTTCGTTTTTGTTTTTCAATTAGGGTTGTGATTTGGTAATGGTTTGAGATTTGGGTATTCGGTAAAAACTTGGTGTTGGCGTGGTATAAAATCTGGGAGTTCATTTGCTCTTGGCGGGTCGGGTTTTGGTTGTGTTAGATTCATGGCGATTGAGAAGAACAACTTCAAGGTTTCCAGGTTTGATTCGGAGCTTTCTCCTGGTAGTAGGAAGAGTATGTCCAGTGATGAGGATGAGCTACAACAGCGCTCTGCTGCTGAGTCTGATGATGATGATGAATTTGATGACGCGGACTCTGGGGCGGGGTCTGATGACTTTGATTTGTTGGAGTTGGGGGAAACTGGAGTGGAGTTTTGCCAAGTTGGGAATCAGACCTGTAGCATTCCCTTTGAGTTGTATGATCTTCCAAGCCTTGAAAATATATTGTCAGTGGATGTATGGAATGAGTGCTTGAGTGAGGAAGAGCAGTTTGGCCTCGTTAAGTATCTTCCTGATATGGACCAGGAGACCTTTATGATTACCTTGAAAGAGCTTTTTACAGGTTGTAATTTCCATTTTGGGTGCCCGGTTAAGAAGTTGTTTGATATGTTGAAGGGAGGTTTGTGCGAGCCAAGAGTTGCTCTCTACCGTGAGGGTTTAAATTTCTTTCAGAAGCGGCAGCACTACAATCTGTTGAGGAAGCATCAGAACAATATGGTTAGTAATCTTTGTCTGATAAGGGATGCTTGGCTTAATTGCAAGGGATATAGTATTGAGGAGAGGCTCCGGGTGCTGAATATACTGAGAATTCAGAAGAGTTTGATGGGTGAGAAGATGGAAGCTGTCCAGACTGACTCATCAGAAAGAGAGTCGGGTGAAGGTTTACGGAGCAACAAGATCAAGGACGGGAAGATTGCACAAAAAATGGTTAGTTATTCTCCATATGGGGTTGGCACAAATGTGGATTTTGTATCAAGAGGGCAGTCGTCTGGTATGGAACTGCCAAAATATGGGAAGCAGAATCCGAAAGGTATACTAAAGTTGGCTGGGTCAAAGACTCCTTCAGCAAAAGAGCTAGCAAGCCATTCTGGTCCATATAGTTCAGCAGTAGCTCTTCCAAGACAGAATAAGGCAGGAGGGTATGATTCTAGCGCAGAACTCAGAATGAGGGATCAGTTAATAAGCAGTGATGATGTTGAAGACACGACATATGGAATTGGACTCCAGCGAGATAGAAATATGTCTCGTGGTAGCATGATGGACAAGTCTGGTGTTTTAAAAATGGGAAAAAAACATGATCTTTTAAGAGGGGATGAATTAACCAATGATATTCTGATTGGCGTGCCTCTCTCCTCAAAGAGTCATGTGCATGCCTATGGCAGGAACCGCAATACAAGCCACTTGTCAGAGACAAAGGTGTTGACAGCAAAGCCTCCTAACTTGAGAGCTCCCTATGATTTTGGTAAGAAGGCTAAGTATACAGAAACTATTCAGCAATTTGCAGTTGGGGATCAGATGAAGACCTTGAAAGGTAAACTTCTGCAGTCACTGCATGAAGGAGACCGTGCAGAAGTATTCTGGCATAACAGGACTGAGGGGGAGACTTTTTCTATGGATTCTCCCTTAAGAGCTGATGATTGGAATGTTAGGAGCAAGAAATGGAAGATAGGGAGGGATTCCCCTGATCTAAATTACAAATCCTATAGAGGTTCCCCACCACAGATGAATGATAGATTTTTATCCTCTGAATTTAGAGCAAAGCGCAAGAAGACAAGAGGGAATGGATTTCAAAATGGAGGATCAGACATTGTAGGATTGAAAGGTAATAGAATGTTTAAAAACGAAGATACAGAATCAGACTCATCTGAGCAATTTGACGATGATGAGGATAGCAACCCTTTGTTGAGGAGTAAGCTGGCTTATCCAAGTAATGTTATGGAAGCTTCTCCATCTTCTTTATTGCCTGCCCTAGATCCAAAAAGGGCCAAATATGCAAAAAAGGAGATGAATGATGGTTTACGGACCCTTGATGGGATCAATCACTCCAATAAGATGGGTGGTTTTGTTGAACGTGGGCATATGCAAGGTCTTGAAAACTCTTCTTCTAGAGCAAAACAAAAGGGAAAGAAGCGGAACAGCAGTCCCTTGCATAACTCTTCCACCAGCGTTTTGGAGGAGCGCTATATCCCTCGTTTGGCTAGATTTAATGGCGAAGGTGCTGATTATGATGAACAGAAACAAATCTACAAATTGGACAAGAACACCCAATTCCAAGGGGGAGCTGGTGAAAGTTTGAACATATCCTCATGGAAAACCTATCCTGCTACTGGAAAGCAGAAAAGAGAAATTGGCAATGATCATTCTACTTCACCGTCTCGTTATTTTGTTGAAGAGGAAGATGATGCACTTGAAATGCGATTAGTAGCTAATGGTAGTGGACAGGGTAGAATCAGAAAGAAAGGTCAGAACATTGAAGCATATGTCAATGATCGCCATGAAAGAATTGAGGTCCCGTTACTAGGCTGCAACTTGATGACGAAGAAGCGGAAAGGGAAAGATGTGTTGGATAGTAGAGGGGATGAAGATGGTGACGACCTCCAGTCTAACCGTTTGCAGCTTATTGTTGATTCCAATTCCTTGAAAAAGAAGGCAAAGAGGAAGCTGGAGAATGACACTGTTAGTTCAGATGTAGAATTTTCTGAGCCACCAATTACAGAATTGGGAGCAGCAGGTGCGGAGCCGGAAACCAAGCCCCAAAAAAGGCCATCTACTCCAATTAAGCCTACAGTTCATACTAGCTTCTCATTCTCAGTTGTACATCTTCTTTCAGCTGTTCGCTTGGCAATGATCACTCCAGTTTCTGAAGATACTGTTGATGGTGGTGAACCTATGGATGAGCAGAACAAAAATCTTGAGGGTGATGCCAATGGAATTCTTTCGTGTCAAAAGGTTGATGTCAATAGCTCAAAGCTTTCTGGAGAAGCAAATATTACTTCTCTAACAGTTGAGAAGATTGTGAACCGTGTTAGAGCAAATCCAGGAGATCCCTGTGTTCTTGAGACACAAGAGCCACTTCAGGATCTGGTGAGAGGAGTGCTGAAGATATTTTCATCAAAAACAGCTCCTTTAGGTGCAAAGGGGTGGAAGACACTGGCTGCTTTTGAAAAAGCTACAAAAAGCTGGTCATGGACTGGTCCTGTTTCTCACAGTTCATCAGAACATGAAACCAATGAGGAGGTGACATCTCCTGAAGCATGGGGTATTCCTCACAAAATGCTTGTCAAGTTGGTGGATTCATTTGCTAATTGGCTCAAATGTGGGCAAGAGACCCTTCAGCAAATAGGAAGTCTTCCGGCACCACCCCTGGAGTTGATGCAGCTCAACTTGGATGAGAAAGAAAGGTTCAGGGACCTAAGAGCTCAAAAGAGTCTTAACACCATTACCCCAAGTTCTGAAGAAGTGAGGGCTTATTTTCGTAGGGAGGAAGTTCTTAGGTATTCAATTCCAGACAGGGCCTTCTGTTACACCGCAGCTGATGGTAAAAAATCCATTGTTGCCCCTTTGAGAAGGTGTGGTGGTAAGCCAACATCAAAAGCCCGAGATCACTTTATGCTGAAGCGCGATCGACCACCACATGTTACAATTCTTTGTCTTGTGAGAGATGCAGCTGCAAGATTGCCTGGAAGTATTGGGACCAGATCAGATGTCTGTACTTTGATAAGAGATTCTCAGTACATTGTTGAAGATGTTTCTGATGCACAAGTTAATCAAGTTGTTAGTGGAGCCTTGGACCGCTTGCATTATGAACGTGATCCTTGTGTGCAATTTGATGGGGAAAGAAAATTATGGGTATATTTACATAGAGAAAGAGAAGAAGAAGATTTTGAGGACGATGGTACTTCATCTACAAAGAAATGGAAGAGGCAGAAGAAGGATGCTGCCGAGCAACCTGACCAAGGAGCAGTGACTGTGGCTTATCAGGGGACTGGGGAGCAACCTGGATATGATGTGTGCTCTGATCTCAATGTTGAGCCATCATGTTTGGATGATGAGAGACAAGATGTGGACGATAATGTTGATACCACTAATGGGCCAGAACGTGATCCAACGATATGGGACGGTCTTGGCTTAAATCCGATGGGAGAAAACAAGTTGCTGTGTCAGGAAAATTCCACAAATGAAGATTTTGATGATGAAACTTTTGGGAGAGAAAGGACAGTTGGGCTCGTTAGTGCAAGCTTACTATGAGGCCTCTTTCAGGTTAGTTTTCAATAGCATACACGTTATCCCAAATGTCATTAATCTCGATTGTGTCTGCTTTGGTGTCGGAAAGTTCCTCTCTTAAATTGATTTTTTAAGTTTCATGTGCTAATTGTATAATTTGTGAAGGCTGTTTGATAATGGAACCGTGGGTTTCTAATAGGATTACAAAAGTTCGGAAATGGTGCACTTGTAGTCATGTTTTATTCCCCCACATATTTGTGGTCAAACTTCGATTGATTTTAGTGTTTACCCTTTCATCTCCCTTTACTTCTCTTTACTGACATGTCTTTATGGGTTTAAAGTAGTCATCTATTTCTTTGATGAGAGTATTATAAGTCACTGCCATATAATAATCTTTTTCCTATATAATCTTGTATTTCAACATTTACATCAATAGAGTACTTTCTTTTGACTTGCTATCATTTTGAAATATGATTATATAGAACATAACGTTCTAGGAGTATATAACTTTGGTCTTTCCATGTTATTATGTCTCTCACATCCTCTGTAGCGGAAAAAATAAAACAGTACTTATACGTGTCTATGGTAGATGGAGAAGAGTAGAAGACTTGCATCGGATACTTTTTAACTCAAATATTTTACAATCTAGAAACATGAAATTTTCCATTCATATGTTGTAATTGGTAAAATACTAATTTAAGGTTTGCAGTTTAGTGATTGCTATGATCAAAAGTAGTTGTAGTTATATATCGCATTTTCTTTTCCTTTCCTTGCGGCGCCTCATTATAGCTTTTACATAAGGATAATAAGTATTTCTGTGGGGTTCTGAACATTGATGATGCGTTTTGCAGGCGCAGTACTCATGCCTCCCCTCCCATCTGATGGCATGGTTGTTTTCGGGTCAAGATACATTGAAGGTGCAGTATTTTTGCAAATATGTTGATTTTATCAAGAGGAGTAGAGTAGAATTTTAGTGCTGTTTGAGGCTCATGGGGTTGGTACAGGTGGATGATTACACATCTACATAACAAGTTCTGCCTTCCATAAATAAATTTTTGTTTTTATATTTAGATCTTGAAAAGGAGCAATGTGGTCCATATCCATTGTGTATATTATTGAGCAAATTGGCCAATTCCAATATTTGGGTTGCTGCTGCTTGTATATATAGGTTTAGATTATTTGTTCATCATCTCCATCTCCATGTCTACGTGGTCTCTCAAATTAGGTACCAATTTTAAGGCCCCCTCTAAATGTCGATTTTGAAGTCCTCTTAATGATAGACTTTCAAGTATATCAAGAAATGAACTTAAATCGACCCAACTACCTTCAAAATGCAAAACCAAATAAATTTAAAAGCCAAAATTTCTGTTGGTTAATTTTGTTTTTTCAAATCTCACAAAAAGCAGAAAAGTTCTCATTTGTTCAGCACCTCAACCAAAACCAAAATCTCCTTTCTTCGCAGATAAGAAATAACAATTCAGCCAAAGAAGGGAAAATTCTCTGTTCTTCACAGGTCAGAAATAACAACCCACCCGAAGAAGTAAAGATCACAACTAAACTAATTTCAATCTTGAAAGAGTAACATGATTCTCTTCGATATCTGATCACTAATCAATGATAACCTATGCAACCACGTAGAACAAAAAATTTCGAGTGTTTTTAATATACTCATTAGGGTGCAATTGTTTCCATATATTTGCCATGTTCAGATATGCAAAAAAAAAAAAAAAAAAACATGCCTAATGCATCCATGGCAGTTCCAAATTTGATGAGAAGCATCTAATTCTACCTCTTGAAAATAAGGGCATGTTTAGGCAGAGGGAAATGTTTTTTTTTTAAATTTTTCTCTTCATATAATATGTCATTAGGATTCGAACTTGAAACCAATTATCTAAAAGTAATTCTGTAACTAACTAAACTAGAGCCACTTGACATAGAGGGAATGTTAATAATTCCCATTATCTCCTTTCATGATATTTATTTAATAAAATACCCTAAAATTTTAAAATAATTCCAAATAACCTAAACTTTACCACCCTGTATTTTATACCTTGTAACAGATTCATACTTAAATTCAAATGTTACAATTTACACCCTGCATTCTTTAAATCGTTATACTTTGACATCTCCGTTAAAATTTTCGTTAAATCTAAAGTGAGACCCACAATTTAAATAATAAAATATTAATTTAAATTTATAAAATTATTTGTTTTTAAAAAAACTCCTATTAGATTAGATTCAATCGTAAAGATTAATTCTCCATTTTCTTTATTGCTTAGGCCTCAATTTCACACACAAAAAAAAAAAAACAAATTGAAAATAAAAAGCATAGAAATTCCAAAAAATTTGGGAATTTTCTGAATTTTTTTGAAAGAGTATCAATTTCTTGAGTTTTTCGTCACTAAAGGTAGAAATTCTTTTAGAAACAAAACATTCATGTGAACAACGTCGTAACAAATAACTTTTGCGACGCTATTATTTGAATTTATCGCTGCTAAAGGGCTTTTGACCTTTAGCGACAAAATGCACAACCAAACTCATTATTTTTTTTTTCCAGAAAATGCAGAAATTTAAAAAAAAAAAAGTCCAGAAAATTTCTTTTAACACTTGAGAACGCTTTCAAACCTTCCAACACATCAAAATGCATCCAAAAAATTCTCTTAACAATAAGAGTCTCATTACACTACAAGAATTGATAGCTTTCACGGCAAAATTTTTGGCGGCAAAGCCCACATTTGTCGCGAGAGAGACCCTATCGTGACAAAGTTTATAATTTGTCAGGAAAGATTCAAAGGGAGATTTCAGTTTTCACGCTATAGTTTAGGCGACAAACAAGGGGTCTAAGGCGGCAAATGATTTCCTCGCGAAGTTTTTTCCCAAAAAATAATTTTCGATTTAATTATATGCTCACAATTTTTTCTGGAAAAAATAGAGCGGGACAAGTTCCCGCTGAAAATTTTGAGTCTCTCGTGGCAAAATTATAGTTTGCCGGCATATGTATTAAAAAAATGGAGAAACGATGTCGTTTTAGGGGGTTATTGGGGACAAATTTCGTCCTGCGCGAAAACATCTCCTCTCTCTGTGCAAAACGCGCGCCTCCATCTTTCGATCAGTACTCCAGAAAGAAGCTTCCCCAAGCCCGGCCACCTTCTCAATTCCAATCTCGCTCCAGATCAAGATTCCAAATCCCAGCATCCTCCATCTTACTTTTTGTACTCCAGAGAAGTCTGAATCGAGGCCCAGCATCCTCCATCTTACTTTTTGAAAGGAAACCTATCACGGCAAAATAGATTTGTCGTGAGAGACAATCTATGGCAACAAAGATATTTGCCGGTATATGGCTTCTACATATTCGTGCATGTCCTATTGTGACAAACATATTTGTCATGATAGATCTACTATGGTGGAAAATATAGTTTGCCAGGATATAATAGCTAAGGCGACAAATACATTTGTCGAGACAGGATTGTTTTGCAGGCAAATTAAATTTCGCCGTGAAATGCAGACAAACAATTTGTCGCGGAAAGTTTGCCGCGAAAGAAATTTTTAGGCGGCAAATGTGACAAATTTGTCGCGAAAGATCTTTGCTGGCGAGCTTTTACTGACAAAGGTCGCGACAAATATTTTCGCCGCGGAAGACTTTAGCCGGCAAATTTTGGCTTTTCGCGACAAATATTGTTTGCCACCAAAGGCATATTTTTTACTAGTGTTAATGGCGTATTGCTCCCATTTTATTTCTCTCTTTGTTCATTTCTCCAAACTCTAATTTTTTTTTTCTTTTTTTTTTCTCTCTCTCTCTCTCTGCTTCCTACTTTTAATTTTTTTGTTTTGTTTTGTGTAAAGGAGCCTAAGCAATGAGGGAATGGATCCTTTTGAAGGGGTGGTTTTGGAATGGTAGAGAAGGCGCGGGTGGTGTGATTAGGTGGGTAACACTTGGGGTTTTTTTTAAACAAATAATTTCATAAATTTAAATTCATATTTTATTATTTAAATTGTGGGTCTCATTTTAGATTTAAGGGAAATTTTAACGGAGGGACCAAAGTGTAACTATTTAAACAGTTCAGGGTGGAAATTATAACATCTAGAAGTTTATGTATGAATTTGTTACAAGGTGTAAAATATAGGGTAATAAAGTATAATTTGCCCTATTTATTTAATAAAATACCCTAAAATTTTAAAACAATTCCAAATAACCTAAAATATTTTTTTTTTAAAATAAATAAAACATAGTTTAAAAGCATCAATTAAATCATTCTAAGTAATAATTTTTGCATGAATCCATCCTTATTTTCAGGATCACCACCATTAGCAATTAAAAATATGTTATTTATCTTTGAGATTTGTAATACAAAAAAAAAAATCATGCATATTTCTCTTATTTTATTGGTGAATAATCACAAGAAGAAATATGACATTTTAAATTTGTTATTAAATGGCTAAATAATTTTTTTAATGATGCAAAGTATGTGCACCATACTTCCGAATCTTGTTAACTAAATAAGCATCTTTAATAATATTTGGGAAAAACAAAAAAGTATATTTTTGATAATAAAAATTCAATAATTCAATCTATAATGAAGATAGTTGTGTTGAGGGAGACTAATCTCTACATATCGGTGGTTTTTAGCAGGTTTTGTTGTAGTATAATGCATAGTAATTAAAATGTTATTCTTTTATTTTTGTATAATGACATTTTAGTAATCAAGTTAGTTTTTATTTCGATTCATAGAAACTAGTAAACAACAACAATGAAATCAATCTCATTAATCTCAATTCGAATGATTATATACTTCTCCGATTACCCATTTCTCTGATTGTTTACTTCTCCGATTACCACTTTTCTTGTAAGTAAACGTGGCCTAGGATCATTATAATCTTCCTTTCAATGGAAACAACATAGTATCTACTTCACCTCTAAATAAAAAAATCAATTATCTTTTCCTTCGTTGATCCATCTTCAGAAAAATCCAGTCACACCATTTCTTCAGTAAGTCCGATTTTCTTTCTTGCCTTGTTGTTACTAATAAGCCCTTAAATAATCCTATTGTAACTGAAATCATCTGGAAGACAGCCTTTTTCTTCCATTTCTCTAAAGAACTTTTCTACTTCTCTTGCTATGCTGGCGGAACAAGGTCAATGATCAAATACAGAAGGCTTCCTTTGCATGCTTTACTTTCCCACCAATAATAAACCAGAGAAGCTTGATCATTGGTTCAAAATTAGAGCGTGCTAAGGAAGTCTTATATTGTTTATCATCAAGAGGACTTCAACCTAATGTTAGGACATATAATGTTTCGATTAATGGACTTTGTTCCGCCAGCCTAACAAGTGAAGCAGAAAAGCTTCAGAGAAACGGAACAAATTATATTGTGTTTTCACTATTCTTTATAATTTGTTCGTTGGGCTTCTGCAATGATCCTTTGCATTCGCATTCGCCAGCCTAACATATAGTGTTCCAATTACCAACTTTTCCGATCACCATTTCTCCCCATTCTCGTAAGTAAAAGTGCCCTAGAATCATTAAAATCTTCTTATCAATGGCACCAACATAGTATCTACTTGACTTCTAGATAAAAAAAAATCAACTATCCTATCCTTCGTTGATCCATCTTCAGAAAAAACCCTAGTCGTTGTTACTAATAGGTCCTTGGATAATCGTATTGTAGTTGAAATCATCTCGAGGAGAGTCTTTCTCTTCCATTTCTCTAAACAACTTTTCTACTTCTCCTTGTTAGGCTGGTGGGACAAGGTCAATGATCAACCATAGAAGGTTTCCTTTGCATGCTTTACCTTCCCACCAATAATAAACCAGAGCAAGCTTGATCATCGGTGGAAAATTAGAGCGTGAAAATGTCATTCTACCGGCCTAACAAGTGAAATAGAAAAGTTTTAGAGAAATGGAACAAATTATATTGTGTTTGTTGCGAATACGATCAAACATTCCCATTCGTTTGTAGCTTAACCCCATTATATAGAACTAGGGTTAAGGTTTAATATATGGATGTAAATTAATGTCCTTACATAGAAATAGCCACATTGTTTTCCCTTATTTACAACACTCCCCCTTGGATATTTCATGTAACAGTGCTGCTTGGCTGCACGCCTATATGTTGTCTCATTAAAATCTTGCCAGATAATCGAAATATTTTGGGACAAAAATAATTCTAACCGAAGGAAAAATAGTGCAATACGCGTAGATACAGAGTAGTGCATCATAGTCTTCGGAGATAGTTGAAGTCGTCTCTTCTCGATCATGAGTAAATAGTACACCTTTGGGATATAATGCGTTAGAGTTGATACACCAAAACCATACTCGGTACACCTAGTGGGAAAAACCCGTAATCGAAGGGAAAAAAATAAGTAAATGCATATGAGTCGAATCCTGGCATATTCAGAATGCATTGTTAATGAGGTGACCATACCAAAAGTGTGCCTCGTTAAAACCTAGCGAAATAAAAAAAAAACCCAATGTGACAAAATAACCCTGGTCGTAGGACAAAATAGTACACGATGGTTTTGTGAGTATGTTTTAGGATACTTAATATACTTCACGATACTTGGTGTTCTTCAAGATACTCGATATGCTTCTGGATATACAATACACTTCAGGATACTTAGTGTTCTTCGAGATACTCCCATTGATCTAAAAACTAAAAACTAGGTAGATTAGCCAGTTTACGCAAGACAAGACTATGAACATGCTGCTGGAATGTTGCATTGGGTAATGAATTATTGTTGTCTCCTATAATGAAACTAGTTCTCATATGCTCGATGCATGCAGTATTATCTACATACATAATCTTCGGTTCATTATTAGTGGAATGCAGTCCACAAGTACTTCGAATAAGCCCTGTAATGGCTCTCATCCATATACATTCAAGAACTGATTTGTGAATAGCTAAAATCTCTATATGATAAAAGGGTTTGTTTTGTGGACCCCCAAGATATTGATGTGTTCCCAATAGTAAAGACATAACCACTTTGGAAACGTGCCTTATATGGGTCTGATAGGTAACCTGCGCTAGCATACCCAATAAGGTAATACATCATTCTGAGGACTAAGGGGTTTTTATTCATTCCTCGATGCATAGGGATAGAATAAGCCTATATTCATTGTACCTATGAGGTATCAGAAAATATCTTTTATGCCATTCCAGCGGCAGTGTGTTGGCGCAGAGTTAAATCTAGCTAGCAAGTTCACAGTGAATGAAATGTCCAGGGTAGTGCATTGAGTCAAGTACAATAATGCGCTTATTGCACTTAGATATGGAAATTTTGATCTCAATATCTCTTTGTTATCGTCAATGGGACGAAACAGGTCCTTCTTAGAATCTAGACTACGGATGATCATGGGTGTACATGAAGGTCTCGCTTTATCCTCATTAAAGCTTTTCAACATCTTCTGGATGTAATATCAAAATCGTCTGGATGTAATTTGATTGATAGACTAAAATCACATATGCACAGTGCTCAAGCTCCAGGACAAGATAGAACTTTGTTCTCCCAAGGTCCTTCATTTCAAATTCCAACTTCATGAGATTAACAGTTTTTTTGGTCTATTTTGGAGTACCAATTAATAGCAAACCTAGAACTTGTTTTCTTAATAAACACGCATGAGTATACTTCATTATTCTCCATATCCCACTCTGATCAAATACTCACTTAGACGATTATACCAAATCCATCCAGATTGTTTATGTAACGCCCCGGAAATTCGAAGGATGTAAATTTGTAAAATATTAAATGAAATGACGTTTTTACCCTTGTGAATAGTATGGTCAAATTATTGACTTTTTAATTGGTAGGTCGAACGGACGTTGACCGATGACTGTGACGTAGTTCGGGACGTCACGAGTCCATAGACAGGTGGTACGTCCAATTCCGACGATCAGGGAAGAAGTTATGACGTTCGGAAGTTCAAGGGCATTTTCGTAATTAGGTCAAAATGAGGAAATTGTTGACTTTTTGTTCGACCACTATTTTTCACGCAATTCGAGGACCATTAGGTAGGTCTCGATGCCCTGAGTCCGTAGACAAGCGGCACGCTGAAAACGGACCTCGGACGGTTGAGTTACGGTTCTAGAATGAGAAGGGCATTTTGGTAATTTTGTGAAGGAGGGCAAAATGGTAATTTGTCAAGGCACAGTTTGAAACAGCCGTGGTGGTTTGCCGTGGGAATTGTTTAATCCATTCAGTGGATTGTTCAGTGAATTGTTTAACGTTGTGAGTGACATTGGTCATTGAGAAAGGCTAAGTGCTAGGCGTGCTGAGTGAATTGAGGGGAACAGAGAAAGCACGGGAGGAATTTTGAATTGGTTTTGGGTCTGCTTGAGGGAAACAGAATCACAGTGGGACTAAGAGATTCCCACGAGTTGCTGGGTGGACGGTTTGAATATGGGGAGTTAGAGTGAGTTGAGAGGATCGGATTGGAAAGGAGAGAGCTGATGAACTTAAGAGAAAACAGAATCGGGAAAATTGGGAAAATTGGAGGGAAATTCGAAAATCAATCTGTGAGTTGAGAGGAGCCAAACAGAGATTAAAAATAGTCTTATGGGTTCATTTCGAACTCAACCATACAAAAATCGAAGGAAGTTGATCACGGTTCGGCCTAGAACTGAAGTTCCAGTTTCTGGAAAATTTCGAGCTTGAGGACGACCACCTACGGTAAGTATTCTTGAAATTGGCTACGATTTAAAGTTTGTTTAGGTCATACGAAGCTTCTGTATCATTTAATTAGAAAACCAAGTTGGTCTGAGTGAGTTTCAAAAGTTGACCCGTCTGTTTGATCTTGCGAGAAGACTTGGATTTAGAGCTTGTTGTGTGAAATTAATAAGGGAGAACCTAAATTAACACTTAATGGAAGATTTTAGGTGGAAAAAGGGAAGGAATTAAGTGAGAATTGATATAGTTTCAATCGGGTTGAGTCGCGGGTTTGGAACCCGTTTAGCAGAAATACGGGCGAGGAAGATGACACTATAGCTACAGTGCATGGCGCGTGGCTTTCACACGCAGCCACTTTGGGCGGCGCGTGAGGGCGCGTGAGGTCGTATCTCCGGTCACAGTCAACTTGAGATTTCATCCTTTCAGTTTAATGAACATTTTGAGTTAAATTTCGAGTCGATCAGACGTCGTTCAGGATAGTTTTGAGGGTTCGAAGGTTTAGGGTTTTAAGTTAATTACGTCAAAAAATCCCAAAAAATTAGGGAAATTAATGTAAACTTATTGGAAGTGTTTGTGACCCAAGTTGTGATCTTTGACAGGCCGGAACATTCCCGAGGAAACTGAGGAGCATACGGGACGCGATTGAAGCGTTCGAACTCCGTGAGTGGACTTTTAATTTCTAACCGAGCATGCATAACTGTTTTTACTCACTTGTTTTATGTTTCTATATATGGTTTTGAGGTGATGATTATGACGTTTCTGCTTTACGTGATTGCACATTTTTCGATGTGATTATCGCATTTTACGTATTTCGAGATTACGTTTTTTTCTCCTATGCATTAATGATGGTTTGATGAAGTGATTTTATATGATTATGCATATCACGTTTTAATGATGATTTGATTGTGATTTGTGAGTAAAGATTTGGGATTGAATGTGAAATTCGGACATAAGTCCTATTATGAAAAAATGTGATTTCGGATTGATTTTGGAACTTGGTGATGGATCCGGACTTGTTATGATTTACACATGATTTGGGTTTAAAGACCCCGTACGAATGCTAGATTTTATTTTGGGTTTAAAGACCCGGATATGTTATGACAGGGGGGAGAGATAGGGCCAGGATTGGATGTAAAGACCTGGATTGAGTTTAAACTCGGTTATTGTGATACCCCCCCCCCCCCCCCCCCCCCCCCCCCCCCCCCCCCCCCCCCCCGCGACGCCTATTGATTATGTTCTGAGTTTAAAGACTCGTTGATAACCCGGGAAGGCCTGATATATGAGTTTAAAGACTCGGATAGATCTAGCAGATTTGATTTGTTAATGTTACATTCAGTTTTACATGGCTTTATGGCTGTTTACTGTAACAGTTTCCATATGATTCGTAAAAGTGTTTTCGAATACTTAGTTATGCATGCATGTTGTAAAACTGGAGAGTGAACCCCGATTTCATTAAACTGTTTTCTAAAATCTTTTGTGTTAGTCCACTCACACTTTTCTGTTTTAAATACCCTCCAGGTCGTGGTACAAGTTTTGGGGGATAACGCCGAGGCAGAGGCAGAGGCATAAAGTTTTCTCGTTGCGGTGTAGTTAGTTCACAGAGTAGGATTTTATCCTTATCTTGTTTTGTAACTATGCTCTGTGAAACTGTGGACTTGTATTTCAGTTGGTTGTATCGTTTAATCTCCCTGGTCTGATAATGTATGTGGTGTAATTTTTGGTTATTTTGGTCTTTTGTGTTCGGTTGTCATACGGGAGCAGGATGCTTCTCGATTATCGAGGCGATAATCGGGGTGGGTCATGTCCGTTTCAATCCGTAAAGTGAACGCCTCAAACTAATTAAGAGCATTTTTTGTCGTTTGGAACTATGTATCTTAAGTCCTCCATGGGGATAAGCTATAACCACATCCATAAACTGCATGCACAGTTTTTTGGAAACTATCAAACTGATAAGGTAGCAGAACGTTATGCCGTCCATTACGGGATAACACGTCTCCACGTAATCAATCCCAGGGCATTGAGAAATATGCGCGCCATTAAATGAGTTGTGTATCTCACAATATCATCTTTCTCACTACGCTTCCTTACGACTATCTATTTAAATCTTGCAGATTTAACATGGGGAGGTGTGGGAACGACAGGTCCAAACACTTTCCCTTTTGTCAATGAATCTAAACCAACCTGGATTGCTTCTTTCTATTTTGGATAGTCTTTTCTACGATGACATTCATTCATCAACGAAGTGAGGCTCGATTCATTACTTATTATTATTTTGGTAGCTACTGCGAATACATATAAATCATCGATGGTAATATTAGTATGATTCCATATCTCATATAAGCATGCATAATTTACTGAGATCTCTTTAATCTCGAGAGTGGATTTAGACGTTGGAGCGTTCCCCAACGCCATCTGTTCTAGGACATATCCATAATCCAGAAGTATATTATGAGATGGATCAATTGATATTAATATTTCTAAAGGATTCCATTGTTCCACATTTGTTCCCTTACATGGATGAGAATCCTTCGAACCTATTGGCCTACCTCGCTTCTGGGCAGAGACATATAACTAGTTAGCCGCCATGGTCGTACCTCATCCATATGGGACGACGTGTCCTACTGGGACATCTATCTTGGCGGGCACGTTTATAATAGGTATATGTGATCTCGTCACTTTGGCTAGATCAGAGAAAACGTTTAACATATTAATAGCTACACTATATAAATCTAGAATTCTCAGCACTTCGTTCTCACTTTGTGCGGTTCGGGGATTAATATGAGACATAGTGGGGACATTTCACGTAAATTCACGATGCTCTTGAGGAACGTTGACTTTCTTCTCTCCCCCTAACAGCGGGAAAAATGTCTCATTGAAGCAATTATCCGCAAATATATAGGTAAAGTGATTGCATGTCAATGACTTAATATCATATAATGGAAGAGGATTCATAACTGACATATATGCCCCTCATGAGTTGTGGTCCCATTTTTGTACGTTGTGGTGGCACAATTGGCACGTAAACTGTACACTCGAAAAATATGTAAATACGAAACGTCAGGTTTGTACCCAGTTCGCCAGCTATAACACGAAATAGGGTTGGGTGGCAGTGGGCCTCAAGCGGACCAACATTGTTGCATGCAAAATTACATAGCCCCACACAAAAATTAGAAGCTTAGTGTGCATTACCAAGATTAATGTGTGTTTCTGCTAGACCAATCTGGGTGTGAATATGTGTAACGACCCGTCTCGGGAGTCGGGATTAGCAAAGTGATTAGCAACAAATTAGCTGAGTTAATCGGTGTTTAGTTGGTTACTTTTGGACCTTGGGCGTTAGAATGATGATTTTACCCCTAGTTTGGGCAAATTGTTGAATTTTAGTTTCGGATGGTCAATTGGACATTGACCGATGATCGTGACGTAGTTTGGGACGTCACGAGTCTGTATACAGGTGGCACGCCCAATTTCTGACATCCGAGGAGGAAGTTATGATGTTCGGAAGGTTGAGGGCATTACCGTAATTTGGTTAAAAGAAGGGAAAAAGTTGACTTTTCACACGACAAGGTTTTTACACGTAGACCGAGGACCGTTAGGTAGATCTCCGTCGTCCTGAGTTCAACGACAGGCAGCATGCTTTCATCGGACGTCGGACGAGCGAGATATGGGTCTAGAACGGCGAAGGGTAAAATGGTAATTTTGACTCACAAGGGCATTTTGGTCTTTTTGCACATTGGGAATTGTGAAAACCGGATTCGGACAAGTGTGCAGTGTGTGATTGGATATTTTGAGATGGGAACATGGGATTGTGGACACGTGGGGTGTGTGTAGTGGGTTCTAGGGTGCACGGTACAATTATATGTGTGTGTTAGCCGTGTTCGAAGATGGAAAAATAGAGAGTGAGATTGAGGGAAGAATTGATTGAATTGCAGAGAGTGAGTGAGCCTTTGAGTGTGTGAGTGTGATCAGAGGGAGGCTGAGAGTGCAGGGACTGGTTGAGAGGGATTGAGAGGTCGAGAGGTGTGTGTGTGTATTGTGCAATCGAGAGAAAACAGAGACTGGGCAGAGAGGAGAATCGATCGAATTGCAGGGAAGTGTGAGGCTTTGTGACCTGGTGAGAGTGAGTAGAGTTTAAGTGAGAATTGATGAGCGAGTTTGAGTGAGAATTTCGTGGGAAAAACTTGTGAGTGTGAGGTGTGAGTTTCTCAGGAAAACAGAGAGGGAGTTTGGTGGTGGTGCTGCCGTGTTTCGATCAAGCGTGGCTGTGGTGGTGTTTAGTGACCGTAAGGGACCCTTGGGGACTCAGTAGGCATGGCGGAGCTCGCGGTGGCGGCCTGAGCGCAGGTAATTCCTCAACTCCTTTTGGTTGCTCTGTTTTGACGTTTTGGTTCAAACGTTAAGTTATGGCGTTTGGGGTTGAGTCGAGGTGTTTGGTGGGTGCTAGTCGACTCAGTAGGTTCCTATGAGTCGTCTGGTTGTGAAGCCGTGACGGGGGAAAGCTCTGGTGGCCGGAAACCGAAATAGGGGTTTTCGGGTGAATTCTGTTTCGAGTTGGGAAGATGAGTTATAGGCAGATGTTGTGTTTGGAGTAGGGGAATGGATTGCTTAGGGTAGGACGAAGCTAGGGGAGTTGAAAGGAGCAATTTTGGACGGAGGATGGCGGAGAACCGGTCACGCCGGTTCAGACCGGTCTGACCATTGAAGAAGAAGGTGAACAGTGTTCCTGTGCAAGCGCGTGAGGCCCACACGCAGCCACTTTGGGCGGCGCGTGGGGGCGCGTGGCAGCTGTTCCGGGGAACTTTCCAACTTGGTTTTGAATCTAATTGTTGTAACGAATCTGTTGGGATAAGTTTCGGGACAATCGGACAACGTCTCGTGTTAGTTCTAAGTGGTCGAAGGTTTAGGCTTTCTGGTTAAGTACGTTTAAAGTTCGGGAAAATTGGGGAAAATTAGGAGAAGCTTAGTTGAAGTGTTAGTAACCTCGTTATGGGCTTTGGACAGGTTCGGGAAAGCCGAGGATAGCGGAATGGCCGGGGACGGCATAAGTGCGCGCATATCAAGGCGACGTCGGAATGGTCTGTGAGTGGACTTTGCTTTCTAACTCTTGTTGCATGCATATATGTTTTATATGTTTTCTATACTTGATTCTATGATTTGATTTGTGGTTGTGATGGTTTACGGTTTGTGCACGTTTTTCGAGGAAATGACGGTATTTCACGTTTTACGAGATTTTTGATGGATATTGTGATTTGAACCTGGTTTTAAGGAATTGATTTCGGGATTTGAAATACGATTTGATTTCAAAGAAAGTAAAAGGATTTCGGAAAAGGGTTTTCAGGCTTGAAGCCCAGTTCAGAAAAGTGGTTTTGGAGAAACGTGATTTCGGGTTGTTGAATCGGATTTTCGGATGACGATTCGGGAATCAATTTGGGACTTGGAAGTGGATTCCGGGTTTGGGTTCGGAATGGTTATTCCGGATGCCGGCTTACGGAATGATGGTTGCGGACTCGGATCTGGAAAGGAGATGGATATGAGTTTTGGGTTTGGATTCGGGATCCTGATGAGATTGCGGATTCGGATTCGGAAATGGAAAAAGGTTTTCAAATGGTTTTGGATTGGATTTTCTGGATCTGGTTATTGGATTTAAAGACCCGGATTATGTTTGACAGGGGACGGGCCCGAATTGGGTTTAAAGACCCGGATTGAGTTTAAAGACTCGGATATTATGATTTTCCCCCGTAGGCCTGTTGAGTTTAAAGACTCGGGAGTTTAAAGACTCGGATTATATTGAGGCCTAGATTGAGTTTAAAGACTCGGGAGTTTAAAGACTCGGATATATCTAGCAGGTTCGGTGGATGAAAATGTGGTTTCAAATGAGTTTTGCTTTTCACTGAGACTTGAACATGATGGTTTTCGATAATGGTTTTCGATGATTTGGGTTGAGGCCCAGGATTTGAGGAAGGAAAACTGTGTTTGGTTTATTACATGGTTTTATGACATGAACTTGATATGGATACATTGGTTTTTGAAACGGAGGGTATAAATGTATTGTTTTATGAAACGTTTTTTAAACTTATACTTTATTTTTGTCCACTCATAGTCTTTTCGTGTTTTCGATACCCTCCAGGTTGTTACGGCGCGGGCTGTCGGTCGAGAGAGTTGGAGACATCACACGCACGATCCACAGTAGATTCGGCACACTCTGGGAAGTCCGGAAGCTTCGTTACGGTTGGTTCGAGAATCTCTTGTCCGACTTACGTGTCACATAGAGGTTGGACGTCAGTTTAGCCTCGTGTCATGCGTAAGTTAGACAGGATCGAGATTTAGCCCTAAATCCCGGGGGATTAGGGGTGGGTCCTGACAATATGGGGAACCGAATGTTCAACATCAATACCAAGGGATGCAATAATCATTACAGGATTTCGATGTAAACTCTCTGGAATTATCAAGTCTTATTGAATGTATAAGAGAATCCAGGTGGTGCGGCCCTCAATTTAATGTTATGGGCTAAGAATTTAGCAAATGCAGCATACATGTAGACAATAAGGTAACATGTAACCACTTTTTTGAAATCTCAACCAAAACCATGAATTATTTAAAAGGTCTGCATGGTGGTTGGAAAAATCCACAAATTTCCCCTTGTATTATGTATTCGAAAATGGTGGAGTCTTTACTCTTCTTTGCATACGATGGTCTAATATTCGATTTTACTAGCGAGCAAGCTCGGCATAGTGTTTCATTAAGCACAAGGTGCTTACTAGTAAGGGGATTCCTGTAACGACCCGTCCCGAATTCCAGAATCAGATTAGTGACTAATCAAGGATTAGTGAGATTAATCGGTGATTAGTGGGGTACTTTCGGAAGGACGGTGCGAAATGACGATTTTGCCCCTAGAATGGACGAAACGTTGACTTTTCGTTCAGGCAGTCAAATGGACTTTGTCCAATGACTGTAACGTAGTTCGGGACATCACGAGTTCATAGACAGGTGGCACGTCCGATTCTGACATTCGAGCAAGAAGTTATGACGTTCGGAAGTTCATGGGTATGTTGGTAATTTAGTTAAAAGGGGAAAATGTTGACAGGCGGCCGAGGATCGAGGACCGTTACGTAGATCGGGTCGATACAAATCCATAGACAGGCGGCAAGTTGAAATTGGACTTCGAATGGGAAAGTTATGGGTCACGAAAGTTCGATTTCACTATGCATGCATTTAGAGACGGGAATGATGTGGCGATATCTGATTGGGCAGATATTTTAAGTGGGACCCATGGATGAGTGACATCCTATTGGTGGCTTCCCTACAAAATGGATCTAACTAATTAAATAATATTAATTTATTTATTTTATATTTTAATCCCTAACCACTTTCCATCTTAGCCCTTCATCTCACCCTTCCCCTCCATCCTAGCCGTCCAAACCTCTCTCCCTCACACTTGAACACCAACCATCATATTATTTAATTAGTTAGATCCATTTTTTAGGGAATGATGAATAGTGCGGCGCGTGGGCTTCATATTATTTAACCACTGAGGTAGGGGATGATGAATAGTGCGGCGTTTGGGCTTCACGCGCAGCCCCTTTGGGCGGCGCGTGAGGGTGCGTGGTGAGTCATATGGGGAAATGTTCAACTTTTGAATTAATCTATTTGATGTAACGAACATTTTGGGACTGGTTTCGTGTCGATCGGATACCGTCTTGATAATGTTCGGGACATCCGAAAGTTTAGGATCGAGTTTAAAAATAGTTAAAAATTTGGAAAAATTACGGGGCTTCAATGAGAGGTTAATAAGGTAGTTAGTAACCCTCTAGATTGATTTGGACAAGTTTGAGAGTCTCGGTGACGACGATTAGCCCGGTGATGCTTACTGCACGTAAATCGAGGCGGTAGCTTAGGACGGTCTGTGAGTGGACCTTGACTTCTAAACTGTGATACATGCATAAATGTTTTATATGGTTTATAGATATGATTCTATGATGATGATGATTTGGATGATTGTGATTTATATGGTTTCACGCATTTCGAGACGATTTAAGTGCTTGCGCGTAAATCGAGGTTTCGATTTTGCACTGATTTTCCATGCTTATAGTTTTGGAAATGATTTCATGAAATGGTTTTGGATTTGAAAAGATAATCTCGGGTTCGAGACCCATTTGTTTTGGAAACCCTCGGACTCGAAGTCCATTTAGTTACGTTCTCGGGCTAGAGGCCCAATTGGTTCTTGAATCGATTTCGGATTTGGAAATATGGACTGGCACGAGACCCAATTGATTTACGAACTCTCGAACCAGAAGTCCATTTGATTTAACAAGGCATCGGGCCGGAGGCCCAGTTGGTTTACGTATCGGGCTCGAGGCCCAGTTGGTTTGCGTATCGGGCTCGAGACCGAGTTGACTTACGTATCGGGCACGAGGCTCATTTAGTTATGAAATCGGACACGAGGCTCATTTGGTTTACGATATCGAGCACGAGGTTGATTTGATTTACGAAATCGGGCACAAGGCCCAGTTGGTTTATGATTCGGGCTGGAGGTCCAGTTTGTATGTGGATTCGGGCTTAGGGCCCAGTTATGTTTTAAGATTGTAATTTTGGGTCGGGGACCCATAAATGGATTTATGGTTCATGACGGTTTATGGGACCGACATGAACCCTTGAAAGGTTTTTATGGTTCGTGACGGTTTATGGGGACCGGGCATGAACCCTTGAAAGGTTTTGAGAATGTTTTCAAATGGTTTTTCGTATACTATCCTTTATATATGGATTGTCTTCTCCGGGGAGGGTCGTTGGCCTTGGTGGACCCCGGAGTAGTCGCGGAGCACTGACTGAGTGGAGTCGCCCCCGTTGGGTTCCTTACTCTCAGAAAGGCTATGGATATAACCCACAGAGAGGATCATTGATCTACGAACATTGACCTGAGTGAACCCTGGGGAGACTTGGGCTTTGAGACCTTGAGTAGCACGCGCGTAGCTCTAGATACCGTGACAGGATTGGTTATATGATATATGATAAACATGATTTCAATTGGTTTGCGAAATTGTGTTTTATGATTGATAAATGGATTTGGGCTGAGATCCCACATATGTTTATTATGTTCTAAATTTTTGTGAATGGTTTTGGGTAGGGGCATGTATGGATTTGGTTATTGAAACATATGTGGTTTGATAAATGGTTTTACTATGCATGCATGCTTTTTAGTGAGGGGCATAAAGGTATTTATAAAATGTGTTTTATGAACTTATTACTTTTCGTCCACTCATAGTCTTTCTGTTTTGAATGCACTTCAGGTTGAATATGGTGCGGACTGCAGCGGAGACCGAGACATCACATACCTCCTCCTGATCCTGGCGTACTCTGGTAGCCCGGTGGGGGCTAAAGGTTCAAATTTTCCCTGGTCTGACACTCCGTGTCAGAAGGGATCAGGGGCGTCCCACGTTAATCCCTGGGGGATTGGGACGGGTCCTGACAATATCCGTGTAAGGAATTGAGGATACGACGCATCATTGTCTTGACTTGGGTGTTCCAATCGATCAGGCCATAATAAATAGTTATGGCTAGCTTCTCTGATGTATGCTTTTGGCCCTATAGATTAGAGGTTATGTAAAGGTATTCCACTTTCTTTTCGTTATTGGTTTCCAACTTGACAACCGTTGGCTCGAATATCTATAAATTTTAAGAACGTTCTTCTGGAACGTGGAGAATATAATACCTTATTGGGAGAATATTTGAAAAGATAAACTAGGCTTTACCACGGCCTTCAATTAGATTGGATTTGTTTGATATGTTTGTGACAGTGGTATTATTAGGCAATTAGTGTGTAAAGTACTTTCGATTTTGAAGTGTGTGCGTGGTGGCACTGTCAGCTAGACAACAAACTTCCCCACAAAACATACATATTCATATGTTTAATTCAATGGATCACATGCATGAGTAAATATTCGTATTGACTTAAATCATATTCGAGTGAAAATCATATATTTGAATTCGAAAAACATAAATCACAGATTTAATTCATATATGTGAATTGATCATTCTATTAAGTTCGTCTCTCGAGTTCCGTAACTGGCATGATACTTGCTTGAAAATTTTAATATGGATTGGGTTTTGTATTATTTCCGAATATATTTGTACGTGGATTTAAAATTCTGTAAAGAATGTATGATATGTCATTCATTTCTTGGTTTGGGCAAAAAGATGTTACGATGATAATTATTCTACTCGTTCAAAGTCTTTGTAATGATCAAATAATCACAATTAGTGCTTTGGGTGAACTCATCCATAAACGACTAATAAGAACTGTAAGTTCTATTACTTGATACCATAAATTAGATTTAAAACACATAAAATCTACTAATTTTATCATGTCTGGTGAATTTATGAAGGAAATTCGGGGTTCCTTTTTCCTTTTTTTCCATTATCATTACCGAAACTACGAGTTCGGTGATTAGTATGAACTATTGGTTCGTTTATAAATTTATAGTTTGTTGATAAACGCCTGGTTCATTTAGACACATATATTTACTAAATAAATAAACATATAAACTTATAAACATTAAATAACGTAAATAAACATTAAATAGCATGTGAAAAAGGATTCAAATTAATGCTTCTGGCATTATATGGTTTGATATATTTAGGAGTAAATCATTATTACACCCCTAACAACTTTTACTTTTATTTAAAATCTTTAATGCTTGTAAATTAAATAAAATAAGACCTTATCTCAAATTATATTTATTCAAAAATCCTTAAACAAAATTTATAAGTAATAAATTTCGTATCTACCCTTTTAAATCTCAATAAAAATGATGAGTTAATGTTGAAATCATGATAGATTTTGGTATATAAATGCTTTTTAGATTGTTGCTGGATTAATTTATAATTTGATGACATTAGTTGTAATTTATATAAAAACTATGATATATTTTAAATTGTATAGTTAAAAGACCTATGAGTTTAATTTTTCTATATGCAAGTTTTTGAATAAATTTATATGTTAGTAAGGACCTATGAGTTAATTGCCCTATATTTAAACAAATACTCCTAGTATTGAAAGTTTAATAATAAATTTTAATGTATTAAAACCAAAAGTTTAAGGATAAACTATATAAAAATACCCAAACTATATGGTTGATTTAAAAAAAAAGCACCCTAACTATAAAAAGTGGATTTGTACTCAAACTATACTGCCAATTTCAAAATAGTATCTTTGTCACAAATTCTGTCCATAACTTAGTTAAGTGTCTACGTGGCAAATAGTGAACACCACTCAACATCTGATGTGACAAATTTTGAATGGGAATTTTGGATACTAAAAAGCTCTAGCCTGAGCTCTAGCCCTAATTTTCAAATCTGATAATTCGAATTCAAGAAGCTCCAGTCCTAATTTTGAATTTACGAAACGCGCACCATTCGTGAAACCTAACAAATATTTTGGTTCAATTCGACTAGTAAGGATCAGTATGCGACAAAAATTACACCATTCACGAAATCTTCAGGCCGTGAAACCCAAAGGAAGAAGGCCGTGATGAAGAAGACAACCAAAATACAGTTAGTGCTTCTCACTTTATTAACAATTTTGATTTTTCTTTGTTAGGTTGTAGTTTAATATAGAAAGATGGATGCTTTAATAGTTTATAGAAATAATTTGGTTTGTTTATTGGTTGATGCCTAGCTAGTAGGGAACAAAAATGATAGGGTAATGGTTGTATTTGTGCTTTGTTACTGGAATCTTATTCAAGTTGGTGGACCACATGTGTTTGTGGCTTTATGTGCTTTGTAGCTGTATATTTTTTTGTTGTAGAAAATTAGACCTGATTTGGTAGGTATGAAAGTAAACTAAAGGCTAGCGTTGTTTATGAAGTTAATGTTGTTGGTGGTGACTTTAGATTATTGCACAATTGTAGGTAAATCGGGTTGCTTTACATTAAAGATATTCCATGGTGGGAAGCAGGCTAATGATAGGTATAAAGCTAGCCAAGTAGACTACATTGATTATTGTGAGAAGCACATGATGTGCATGTTTGCAATTAACAGAATGGTAAAGGCATTGGGCTACCTATATGTAACACCCCGGAAATTCGAGGATTCTCATTTTTGTAATTTAATGTGTGATTTGACGATTTTACCCTTGAGAATGGTATGGTCAAATTATTGACTTTTTGATTGATGAACTAAATGGACTTTGACCTATGACCGTGACGTAGTTCGGGACGTCACGAGTTCATAGACAGGTGGCACGTCCGATTCGGACGATCAGGGTGAAAGTTATGGCTATCGGAAGTTCAGGGGCATTACCGTAATTTGGACTCTCGGGGGAAAATGTTGACTTTTCTTTTGACAACTAATTTTCAGTTGACTCAAGGACCGTTGGGTAGGCCTCAACGTCCTGAGTCCGTAGACAGGCGGCACGCTGAAATCGGACTTCGGACGAGGAAGTTATGGTCAGAAACGTGAATTCGGGAAGTTCGTGTCTCGGTTTTCGTGTCGAATATTATATTCAGAAATTCTGATTGAAGGACACCTGGGGAGTGACAAGTGTCACTCACCCATTGGCTAGATTGGATCAGATCCACTATTGGATTAATTAAACAATTGTACCAGCTTTAAATGTCAGCCTTTGGATTGAAAACCCCAGATCAGATCTCAGCCCTTGATCTAATCTGGAGATTCAATCTGAGCCATCCATTTCCTTCCCTCCAATTCTTTATATTTCCCACCCGCAGGGCACATTTCTGCCATTTCGATCCAACCTTTCCAGCAAACCATCCACTCTTTGTGTCTGTGTATTGGAGACTTGCCGGCGAGGCTGAACGGTGGCAGTGAGCACGGCGGAGGACGGCGGCGTGGGGGGAAAACCGGAAAACCCGAAACGGTTTCTAAAACTCAGATTTTGGTAACTCGAATTCCCACGTTTAGTTTTGTTTCCTTTTAATCCTAATCGACTCTAGGGACTTATAGGAACCTTCTGGGCTTGAGTTCACGACCGGAGGTAGCCTGAACGGAGTGCAAACGGCGACGGGAACCCGGGTCTGTTCATCGAGGTAAGTCTTTGTTTCAGCCCGTGTTTATTGATTTTAATTAGCTAGAACTGTTCCTGGGTATAAGACGAACATCTAGGAACAAACCAGAGTGAAAATGGTTGGGTGTAGAAGAAATGGTGACCGGGTCGTGATCGCGGGTCTGTTCGACCCAAGTTGCAGAGAAACGGGTCAACCCGTCTGAGGACAGTGGTGCTGACGTGGCACCCTGTCAGACTGTCAGGTGACGTGGACCAACCGTGAGCCGACACGTGTCACATGTCAGTGCACAGTCAGCACTGACATGTCAGTGACGTGGACCAGTCAGGGACTGCCACGTGTCACTGACATGTCAGTGACGTGGACCAGTGCCGTGCTGACACGTGGCACATGTCAGATCTGACACGTGGTCTGACAGATCAGTGAGGTGGACCAATTGGATGTTGACACGTGGCACCTGTCAGAGTCTGACACGTCAGACCTGACAGCTGTCAGATGACGTCAGCATGACGTCATGCTGACGTCAGCAGTGACGTCAGCGATGACGTCAGCAGGAACTGTTCCTGCGTTGACCGCCACGTTGACCGGCGCGTGGGGGCGCGTGTGAACAGTGTTTCTGGTGGGACCACCACCATTCTTTAGGTTTCGACGATCCGGATCCAATGGCGGTGGTTTCGGGTCGATCGGAGATCATTAAGTTGGTCAAAATAAGGTTTATTGCCTTGGGAAGCGCGTTCGGGCGGCTTTCCCGGGTCGGTTTCGACCTAGGCTTTCATGGTTGAATGTTGGGGGTTTAATTTGACCTTTACGAATACTTGGATTTGACAGGGATTGTACATTTGTACCAGGACGAGGGTATACGTTCGGTTTCTAGCAGGATTGTACTGTGAGTGGGCCATTTTCTTAAACCCTTGTGTGCATAAATGTTTTCTGGTTTTATTATACTTATTCACATGCTAAAACAATGATGGTTTTGATGATATGGAAAATATGGTTATGGCACGTTTCACGGTATTTGGGCTTGAGACCCGTCCGATGAAACTAAATGATTGGTTCGGATTCTATCTATGTATATATATGTTTGCATGTGGAAATCAATAAAATGTATTTGTTACTGCACTGTATAGATCCTTCCATATTATATTGTCTCCTCCGGATGAGGTACCCCGGAGAGGTCACGGACGTCTAGTACGTCCAGCGTCTATGACGCTAAGCATCGGGGATGCTGTACCCGAACGGGGTTCGGGGATTGAACTCGGAATTGAGACCCGAGTGGCACGCGTAGCCTTGTGATTGTGACCTATTGGACGTCAGGGACGTCAGACATCAGGGATGTCGGGATTGGGGTGTATAGTGCAGCAACTAAAATTATGGTTATGGTTTTGCTATATGCCTTATGGTTCATATTATATGGTTTATGATTTTGGAATTATGGTGCACGCATATTTGGAAAACGGAGGGGTAAATTATATGTTTTACTTATCAAACGATTTCATAAACTTGTGTTTCGGTCCACTCACCCTTACTGTTTTGATAACCCCTCCAGGTCGGGAAACTGAGGTAGAGGAGGAACCAGAGGCTGAGGCATAGATCTACTTCTGCGTACCTGAGCCCCTGCTGGGCGGTGTACCCGCAGGATTACTTTAGAGTCGTGCTCGCAAATTTGTAATTTTGGATTATATCCCTTGTCTGACATTCGTTTAATTCGGATTTTATGTATGACTTTAATTTGGTTATTTATGCTTTTAAATGTTTTGAGGTTAAAATTGGTATGAATTATTGGGTGTCAGACGGGAGCAGGGCACGTCCCCTTGTGGTCCCTGTGGGATCGGGGCGGGTCCTGTCAGCTTGGTATCAGAGCACTAGGTTGTGGTCAGTACTAGGGTATTGGTCTGCATGCTAGACTAGCGATTAGTACTAGTTACTTTTCGACTTTTAAGAATATTGTTTTCTGATCTATGCCTCTTGACAGTTGGTTATGCCTCCTAGGAGAATTCCGCATACTCGAACGGACGAGGATCTAGAAAGAGAGATGGAATGCGCGAGCATCGAAAGGGCTCAACGTTTGGGAGCCACTCCTTTCTGCGGGGGATCAAACCCCGAGGATGCTCACGACTGGATCACCAAGTGGGAGAGGATCTTCTCGGTGATGCACTGCCCTCCGGGCGAACGAGTGACTCTGGCGGCCTTCTTACTGGAGGGAGGAGCCTACCAGTGGTGGCATGGACTCGAAATGTCCGGGTGGTCTGTCCATACCACTACCTGGGAAGCTTTTCGTTCCAGGTTTCTGGACCAGTACTACCCGCGATCCTTTCGCGCGGCGCGAGAGGCGGAATTCCTGCGGCTGGAGCAGGGTGACATGTCTGTTTCAGACTACGAGCAAACATTCGGGAGACTTTCCCGGTTCGCTGCCTCATTCGTAAGCACGGAGGAGGACAAATGCCAGCGGTTTGAGCTTGGACTCCGAGGGGAGATCCGGGCCAGTGTGACTGCTACCACTCATGCTTCTCTGAGGGATATGGTCGACGCAGCGGTGCGTGTCGAGGCCAGTCTGGCGGCACACCAATCACGACAACCTTCGGGGGAGGGGCGACGTCAGGATCGCCCACATCATGGGCCATCAGGCCGGAAGAACAACAGGGGAGGGAGCTACAGAGGAGCACCCTCATCCTTCAAGGGTCGTGGCTGGTCGGGTCGACGTGGAGGCTCTCAGGGCAGAGGATCTGGACACAATTCTGGGCAGCACTCATCTTGGAGTGGTGCAACTGGTGGGCATTCGGGCAGGCCAAGGCCAGTAACTTGTTTTGCTTGCGGAGAGGAAGGCCACTATGCCTGCGATTGTCCGCAGTTGTCCAAAAACAACGACGCTGGGGGCTCGAGTGTGGTGCAGAGCACGGCGTCCCACACTAACGGAGGTCGCGGTCAGGGAGGTGACCGTGGTGCTGGACGTGGCGCGCGCGGGCGCGGACGGAACGGAGGGCCGAGGGCCCAAGTGTTTGCAATGACCCAGCAGCAGGCGAGGACTGCTCCAGGTGTGGTCACAGGTACACTACATATCCTTAATTTTCTTGTACGTGTATTAATGGATGCGGGGGCTACACATTCTTTTATTTCGAGGAGTTGTGCTGGTTTGCTTGATTGTGTGGTATCAGCCTTAGATTGCGAAATGGGTGTTGGCACCCCGATGGGTACCGTGTACCTTGTGAATCAGGTGATTCGGAGGTGCCCGGTAAGAATTGAGGATGTGGATTTACCAGCAGACTTAATTATTCTGGATATCCACGACTTCGATATAATCCTAGGGATGGATTGGCTGTCGGAGCACGGATCGCTCATCGACTGCTGTAGCAAGCAAGTAATTTTGCGGAGCCCGGGTTTGCCGGAAGTTATCTTTCAGGGGGAACGTGATGGTTCGCCTCCTGAAGTGATTTCGTCACTTACTGCTACCAAACTTCTACGGAAGGGATGCCAGGGTTATCTGGCGCATGTCGTGTCAGAACGGGTCGATACTCCGGTTATCGACGAAATACCGGTGGTCTGTGAGTTTCCGGACGTATTCCCGGAAGACTTACCTGGATTGCCACCATCGCGGGAGATTGAGTTTACTATTGAACTACTCCCGGGTACCCGACCTATATCCCAGGCACCATACCGGATGGCGCCGGCCGAGTTACGGGAACTCAAGACTCAACTGCAGGAGTTGGTAGATTTGGGGTATGTCCGACCGAGCACTTCACCGTGGGGAGCACCGGTGTTGTTCGTGAAGAAGAAGGAAGGAAGTCTCCGTTTATGTATTGATTATCGACAACTCAACAAGGTGACATTGAGGAACCAGTATCCTCTACCCAGGATTGATGACCTTTTCGACCAGTTGCGGGGAGCTCAGTGCTTCTCGAAAATTGATTTGCGATCTGGGTATCACCAACTGAGGATTTCGGAGGAGGATATTCCGAAAACTGCTTTTCGAACCCGTTACGGGCACTACGAGTTCCTTGTTATGCCATTTGGTTTGACGAATGCTCCAGCAGCATTCATGGATCTGATGAACCGGGTCTTCCGACCCTACCTGGATAAGTTCGTGATTGTGTTCATCGATGATATTTTGGTATACTCGAGGAGTGCCCGTGCACATGAAGAACATCTACGGTTGGTTTTGGAGAGACTGAGACAAGAACAATTGTATGCCAAGCTGAGCAAGTGTCAGTTTTGGCTGAGCAGTATTGGTTTTCTGGGACACGTGATATCGACGGATGGGATTTGCGTGGATCCCCAGAAAACAGAAGCGGTGACCAACTGGGCTAGACCGACAACGGTGACCGAGGTGCGGAGTTTCGTCGGATTAGCAGGCTACTACCGGAGATTCGTGGAGGGTTTCTCCAAAATTGCTGCACCATTGACTCGTCTGACTCGGAAAGGAGTAAAGTTTATCTGGGACGAGCAGTGCGATCGGAGCTTTCAAGAGTTGAAGGATCGATTGACCACTGCACCTGTCCTTGCATTGCCGGATGACAGTGGAGAGTTTGTAGTTTTCAGTGATGCTTCACTGCAAGGTCTGGGCTGCGTGTTGATGCAAACTGGCAAGGTTATCGCCTATGCATCCCGGCAGCTGAAGACTCATGAGCTGAACTACCCTACCCATGATTTGGAGTTGGCGGCGGTGGTTCATGCTCTCAAGATCTGGAGACATTATCTATTCGGCGCAACGTGTCGGATTTACACCGACCACCAGAGTCTTAAGTATTTATTCACTCAGAAGGAGCTCAACATGAGACAACGGAGATGGTTGGAGCTACTGAAGGACTATGACTGTACGATCGAGTACCATCCGGGTAAGGCCAATGTGGTGGCGGATGCACTCAGCAGGAAATCAGCAGGAACTATTGCACACCTTGGGGTGGTGTATCTTCCCTTGCTGGTGGAACTCCGGAAGGCGGGAGTTATTTTGGGTACTGACGAGCATGGAGCTTTGTTGGCCAGCTTCCATGTGCGACCAGTACTGATTGATCGGATCATTGAAGCACAACTGCAGGATCCGATACTCTGTATTTACAGAATTGAGGTCGATGCGGATGGGAGACAGGATTTTACCATCCGGGACGATGGAGCACTGGTGAAATTGGGCCGTTTGTGCGTACCTGCAGTGGCAGAGTTACGGGCCGAGATACTTGAGGAGGCCCACAGTTCGGCCTATGCTATGCATCCGGGAGGTACAAAGATGTACCGTACCCTCCGGAACCATTATTGGTGGCCAGGAATGAAGAAGGATATTGCTGAGTTCGTGAGCAAATGCTTAACCTGTC